>JAEBDU010013348.1:0-38773 GCA_016802625.1 Heliconius numata | reverse complement strand
GCGGGCCTGCGCGGCCGAGGCGGCGCTGCAGGCGCTCCAGCGTGCGGCGGTCGGGCGCGGCGCGGCCGAGGCACGCCGCCACCGCCTCCTCGGAGCAGCAGCGGCAGGGGCAGGCGCGCGGCGGCGGCGCGCGGCGGACGGAGTAGCGCACGGCGCCCAGTGTCACGTACGGGGACCTGCGCACGCGCTATGATGAGGACGAGCGGCCCGCCGGGCGGTCGGGCGGCGAGTGCGCCGGATTTAGAGCGGGCAGCCTCCCCCGCCACAGCGACTCGCCGCTGAATTCCGGGAGGATTCCCCGCGACCCACTCCGGCGGAGAGTTATATCGGAGCGGGTGAGGAGCCGGCGCGGACGGTGGGAAGACATACATATGTATAGAAGCGAACTTGAAATAGTTTCAAAGCGTACCACTTATAAGAGCAAAGACGTCTGTCCAGAGACAAGAGATGCTAGTGATCCGCTAGAGGACGACAGGTGGCGGACAGACAGACGGAAGACGCCTCGAGTATAAATAGATGGTCGTTGGCGATTCGGCGATACGCGACCTCGTAACAATGTTTACATCTCGTATCTTGTTGCAGGGGACCAATTTATGTTATTATATTTAATGCATTCCTCGAATTACTCAAGATGAAAGATAAGAGGTAAGACAAATTGTTTTAATGAGAGAGCAAATAGAGGAGACGCGAGCACACCTCCACGCTGCCTACGCGTAAAAAAATAACATGATTGAAACACTAATAATACTTATTGCACTGACTCACACTCGCCTGTTTAGTTGAATGTGGGGTTTATGTATGCAAATAGAATTGTTAAATTATACTCAATCTTCGTTACTTAAATATGTCTATTATTTTGAGCTATTTATTTGCTATTTCATAAAATAACGCACTTGAAGTGGGATTTTTTCCATCGAAAATGCATATAGCATATTAAAATATTTCTTTTGTCTTTCTGTATTTTGACGAGAATGTCAACATTGAACATTATAAATATTTTTTATATTTTTTTTTGTGGGAATCGAACCCACACCTGCAGTGTTCAATAAAAGAGTTTGTAGAAATTGTAACTTATAATCTATTATAATCTTAAATTAAAAAAATAAAATACAATTGTAAATAGGTACAGGGGACCTGGTGAAGTCGCGTCTTCTTCGGACGCCATCTTGGGGGGAGCGAGGGCGCACGGTCGCCATTGATCACGTGACGCCGCGCATAGTGCGGGCACCTACTCGCAGATCTGAAATAAAATAAAATTACCTTAATATATTTTTTAACTTAACTGTATCCCGCACATAGCAGGCTAGGTGAAGGGAACCTGAAAAGCTATAGTTAAGGTAGCTAGGTTCCCATTAAGGCACTTCCGTTTTCCACGCCTACTATGCTACGTTAAGTTTCTTTTTTATTAAATAGACAAGGCAGACAAGAGTGCGGATGATCTCATGGCCAGTTATCACCACCGGCTACTACACCTTGTAACACCAGAGGAACTGCAGGAGCGTTGTCGACCTTAAAGTCGTCTCTTTCGTTCGACACGTTCTCATCCAAAGAAGCAAATATCTTAAAAGAATATCGCTTAGCTGTTGGATCAAGAAGAGTTTTACTTTAAACAGCGCGTAATGTGAGGAGGTTTCTGTCTCTGGAACTCTAGCCACCGATGGTTTGGACCCTTGTCCCACCCTCTGAATAATGTTTTGCTTTTTATATTTTTAAATGTATTTTTATATAACAATTTATATTTAAAAATGTAAAATTTATTTTCCTTAATGTTATTAAAGTACCTATATACTGTAAGTCAATCAACTTACCTCCCTCTATTATACATAGAAATATAATTCAAAAGTTAATATTAAAAATATTATTTTTATACTGGATATGAAAAACAAACAAGTATAACCGGAAGTCAATGCGAACGTAATTTACAAAAATTATATTTTCCTTACATTTGAATATCACGTTACACAAAGCTCGAGTTCCTTTGATGTTTCAGGACAATGTCGCCTGCGGGACATAAAATTGGATAATAAAACCAATATAATATTGTACTTTGTGGTTGGCAGTTGTAAAAGATATGAGAAATTACTTCATATATATATATATATAAATTAATTCATTTAAATAGCCTGGTTTTAAAAATTTACACAAAAAACACAACACACGGGGTGACTTAACGTTACTCCGCTTCCGCCAGGCACCAGAGTGAAGAAATGGAAATAAAAATTTAAATAAATATTTCATTTCCTCGAGTGGGGATCGAACCCACGATCAATCGCATTTAGTCACACTTTGTGCGTTAACGCCACGACGGGCCTCGTAATATAAATACGATACCCATAAAAACTATGTGCTTGATTAGAACTTGTGACCTGAACGTTTCCAACCCAACAATAGTGCAGTCAAAAACTAAATATAGAATAGCATAGCAGAGCCACCTACTGTGAAGGAACGAAGTTATGAGAAACCTCGTGAACCTTTGGTGCATATAGAGTTTGGGCGGGCGGGAAAGCTAAACTTGTTATCAGTACCATCGATAGATGTCGTGGTATTGAAATATTAGATATTTAAAATGTGTAACAGTAAATGAAGCTTTATTATAATTTTGCTAAGGGGAAGTAAATATGTTTAAAATATAAATCAAATTGTATTTAAATAAAAAAAGTCAAGATGAATTTGTTATTATACAATTTAAAGTCTGTTTAACATATTGGCTTTAAATATGACTGACGACTGTACACGCAACAGGTTGTGGGTTCGATTCCCATTTGAGTAAATGAAATATTTTGCATTTTAATTTCCCGCTCTGGTATCCAGGCAGAGTGTGGCATTGAGTTGCGCTACTAAACAAGCAATGCCTCAGAATTCGGTGGTGGGAAACGGAAGTGCCTCAATGAGAACAGAGTGTCTTACCACTAGGTTCCCTCTGTCTACCCGGCTATATGCAGAACACACTGTGAGAATAAAAGAAAAAAAATCAGATCCTTAGAACGTTAATATATTAAAGTAATAATGTTTTCTCAGAATCTATAATAGGCTCATCAACCATAATAGGTACATGTCAGTTGCGAGTTCATTTCTCTTCCAAACAGATAAAGTACAGCGTTGTGTTGCCCGATCAAAAAAAGTTGTTTAATAATTAAGATTTTTTGCCTAATTGCAATGAAAAACCAAATTACAAGTTTAATATTCGAACTTTTTAAAAGTAATTAAATGTTACAAGTAAATGTTACAATTTAATTGACTTACTTAATACTTTTTGTAAAAAAAATAGTTTACTTCTTTAAAGAGGTCGTCGAGGCACAGCGATGGATGGATGAACAGCGGCGTTGAGTTCCGCCACCCAACGCACAATATCTCGGGAATTAACCAGAAACTGGTAAACGGAGTAGTAACCCCTTACCCAGTATTGTCTCTACTTACCCTGCTATATGCGGGATACTGCGTGAAGTTATAAAAAAAGTAATAAATACCTACTTTAAAAGTAATTTATGTTACCTCCTAATGCAACACGAGCATTTATGTTGATATAGGGAGATGACTCAGTACAATTTGAAAGAGCAATAAAAATTAAATGATTTTTTACTTAAATTAAATGTTAGTTTATTGATAAAAAGTAAATTTTAGTACTGATATATCAATGTGAAATAACAAATTAAATTAACTACCTTTTTATATAGATACATTTTATCAAAGGTATATCAAAAGTTATTATATTAGGTGTTCTTCAGATATCAATGACTACAAAGATACCAGAAAAGAAAATTATATCTTATATTTCAATTTATTTATAAGATTTGTATAATAGATTATTATACGTATTTACCAAAAGAGTGTGATCGAGTGTGGTGGCAAGAATTGGGGAAAGCCTATGTCCAGCAGTGGACAAAAGATGGCTGTTGATTATGATGATGATGATGATGATTTACCAAAAGTAAATATAAGTGTATTCCGAACTGTAAAAGGAGAATTGGCAAACCAAAACAAAGCCAGACAGAGAAATAGACCAGACTGGAAGAATTGTAGGGAGGCCTTAGCCCAACAATGGGACAGTACAGGCTAGGGAAAAAAATATATAAAAAGCAGGGTAGTTAAAGACAATCTTATATAAGTCGAGTGTCTAGAGGCTCTTACGAAAGCGAAGTTATGAGAGATATAAAAATGGTATTTCTTGGGAATCGAACTCACTGTCGGCCGCGTTCATAGCCACACGCTTATGCTCCTGCGCCATACATGGTCTATTAGGATAAATTGATAAATATATAGAAGAAACATAAATCGGCTAAAAGAGGACTATCTAAATGACAATCAAGTACACGCGTGGGCAACTCCATACTAAAAAAAACACTTAAAATATAATAACAGTCATCGTATATTAATTTTCATCATAAATTACATACAAACATACATACATATCAACAATTTATCCTATAAATGGGAACCCCGATAAAAAAAAACAATTATGTTTTAAATTAAATATATTCAAAGTGGATCCGCTAAGGATGTCACAAGGGCATGTGAGGTATTAATATTGTATTCTGGTTCCTTATATATCCTTTATTCTTTACTACCGTGATGGGTAATAACCTCCGGCATTGAAGTTTTTAAGGTTTTGGCTTAAAAGCTGTATATTTATTGGGATTTTTCTTGTTGTTATTATCAAAATACAGTTATTATTGTCGAAAGCCTTTTTGAGGCTTTTAAGATATATTTGTGGCTGCTTGAAAGGTTTCACAGATATATGTAAATATTATATTTATATGAACTGTATACAGGTGAGGACAGTCGTGGCACAGAGGCATAAGCGTGCGAGAGGTGTGGGTTCGATTAGAGAAGCGGGGCGTTGAATTCAGCAAATCAACACGCCTCCAGAATTCAGCGGAAAGTGGGGAAGGGAAGTGTGTTAATGGGCACGGATTATCTTAGTGCTAGATTCCTAGGTTTCCTTTGCCTACCATGCTTTGTGTAATATACAGTGTGCAGCTAAAAAGAACTGCTGTAAAATTGATGTAGTTCAATTCATGAATTTTACATATTGACACTGCCAGACTGGTTTGTACGTACTTTGAAATTAAAACTTGGATTAAAATCGTATAATCAAACCTGTACTTAATGTATTAAATCCCTTTGGAGATTTTTAATCCTTGCAATAATTTTACGTAAGAAATCACGAAAAATTACGAAAGTTGAAATAAGTATTATTAACTTGGATAAATAGAAATATTATAAAATCATCAAATTTAAGTATTAAATTTAAATTACTATACAAAATAGATTTTACTCGTATATATGGGATCAAACGGTAACATTATATAAGAGTATGTGGAACGCCCTTGCACTGCGGTCTCGCATTTACCACAAAACCACACATTATGTAAAAATTTCCAAACATATGAAAAACAACACCAAAATTATCACGCACAAGTTATCGCCTACAATTAATTATATTAATTGCATTTAATTGTAATTAATTGACGTGTGCAATGCGCATTTATTTAATGAACTTTGTTTTTTTATCTCAATTAATGACTTTATTAGGGTGTCCATATTTTTGTTGATAAGTTTATAATATAAGGAGATAAGTTTTTTTTTCTTTAATTGAGCAATATTGATATCGCTGGTAGCAAGGTATTTAAAATATGAATTTAAGGTTTCAAAGATTCCTTATATATATTTTTTGCTAATAAAATGCTTTTAATAAAAACAGAATGCGACCACGTAATGGTTGTATATTTAATTGTAGCTTTTACTATACTATTTTCGCAAGCTTTGGTTAATATTTAGTGTTTGTTTTATTTAAATCGTCTAATAAATAAAAAAGTTATACCATTTTACTTTTCTATATGGGTATATATATTGTATTTAAAATTATATTGTCATTAAAAAATTAAAATGATGCAGATTAGTAAATTAATAATTTTTAGTTCAAGCGGGTAATGTGACGAGCGAGTGTGAAAATGTCTAATTATTATTACTATTTTTTATTAAATTATTGTCTATAAAAATATAATTTAATAAAAAAATAACACTAAATAAATTTCAAAAACTCTGCTTACCCTACGTAAGTAGACAAATTGTAGTTAGAACTTGAAAAACTTGTAACATTAGAGACGTTGTCGGCCACTATCTTGTTACAGACCTGGACTTCCAGCTCAAATAGACTTATCACTTTATACGCCTGGGGTCTAGTTTATAAATATACTTGTATCTAGTAAATGGGTATAATTTTTTTAATTAATATTTAAAAAAATGAGTAAATCTCGTATATTTTTCTTTCAGATTGACGTTGTAATAGCAGGGAAATCGAGAATTTAGTGTTAAGACTCTACGTTCTCCACTTTCTTATCACATTCTAAACATTGTATGATGAATGCCGCAACTGTTAACCGCAACGGATTTCTAACAAGAGCGAGTTCAATTGATTCCCTCGAGTAATCATCGAACCCACAACATAGTAAATACAAATTTGAGTAAATTTATAAAATTTTGACCACATTAGGGTATTTATTACTTAAGAAGATAGAAAGGTCAATTTAATTTTTATTAGCTTTACGCTGCATTCGGCACCTAGCAGAGTAGGCAGAAGAAACCTGGTAACCTAGCCTTAACTCCTATGCTCATAAAGACAATTTATGTTCCCTTTTCGCCAAATTTTTAAAGCATTTTGTGAAATATTAAATTTAATATGTCATTCCCCTGAATAAGAATCGAACCAATAACCGCCGCGTTTACAATCGCAACCACTGCCCATGTCTCACAACAACCTCAACTTATTACACTATAACATTATATACACACACCTTGTATATTACTTCTTGAAATAACTTAGTTAAATATAATCTTATTTCATACTCGTTTTATCTTCTGATAAACATACAAATTAGTGTAGAACAGGAGTTTATCTAAATGGCGTAGGAAAGTGTTAATTAATTCGTCTGCCAATCCAGTTGTGGTATAAGTAACTCGATTATTTAAATCACTCCGGTACTTGTACCAATAAATTATTAATATAGTGATAAAAGGAGACCTTTTTGCGGGTTAGCTTCACGCTTTAACCCGCAGCAGGAACCGAATGTTAGGACATTCCGCCCAATTTTCGAAACATTATGGAAAGTCAATTTGTTTTCTTAATAGAGCGAGGAAGTGAAAAGATTATTTTTCTTCGGATAGGGAATCGAACCCATAACCGTTGTATACGACTGTAGAACTTCGCATAACAGTATCTATATAACAATCATAGTTAGCAACTTCAAAGTAGATTCTGTGCTGCCGATTAAAACGATCTGAAGCCGGATGTCACTACTTTGTTGAGCATCCTGCATATAGAACCTGTTACCGGAAAGGGAGAGTACGCAATTAAAATCGTTTCTGTTGAGTGTTCGGTAGAGTCTAGCTTTCCACAGCAATAGTGAACAGAACTGCCACTCAACACGCAATGTTTCAAATTCGAGTGAAAAGTGGGTCCGGAGTGTGATGACACTAGAAGAGCGAAGTGGCTCTGCGTAAGATCGGTATTGGGACAGAACCGACACCATTTTTATTTCTCTCCACCTGGCCACAGAGGCCAGTCGTGGCGCAGAAGCACAAAATGTGATGTAAAATCGTCTAGTTGTGGGTTCGATCCCCATTTGAATGGGTACGATATGGGAAAGGTAACTAAGTGTCTTAACACAAAGTTCCCCCTTCCTACTCTGCCGTGTGCTGGATACAGCGTCAAGCTGAACTGAACTCTAGCTTTGTACATTTTATTAATAGAAGATTATAAATAATAAGAAAAATAATAAATATAGCCAAAGGTGTATATGAACTAATAGAATACAAACTAGGCAGAATAAGCATCGTTCTACTTCTGTAAAATAATACGAGTACAATTCGTTTTGCATGTGTACATTTTCTTTACTTTTAGACATTTTATAAAAGCATTTTAAAATTACATAGAATTTAAAATCTTTGTACAAAATTTATTACATTTATTTACATCGCCTCTCAGTGACTCAATAGCATAGGAATCGGACTTTACGAATTATTTATATAACGACGCCGTTTTAAATAATCTGCTAACAATGTATTATGAACACGAGTAGATTCGGAGAAGTGATATTTTTAGCTGCCTTATCGAAAATATTAAATAGTAGTCGGTCTAAGATTAAAATTGTTATAATAACTTACTAATATGAAGCAAAATGCAATCTGCAGTTTCTCTATACAATATTTTTTTGTAGTATTTACATTTAGATTTAGATAAATAAATATTACAAATAAGGACTTTTTCTTCATCTGTCTAGTAAATAAACTAATAATGGTTAAAATAACAATTTATTTCGAGGGAATGACAAGGGAATGATTTCCTATTATTTATTTTACATCTATGTAAGATATCACAAAATTTTTCACGGCTTAATTGATAATTAGTTTCCCTTTGATGCGGGAGATGTCTTAAAACAAAAATAAAATAAACTTCTGATACACTAGCTACTATAATAAAAACTAGGTCCAAAAATAAATACTAGACTTATTCTATTTGGACCGTATTTGATAGTTTGGACAACATATTACTTTCACCACGAGCTTCATAATAACCGTAATTCACATCACTTACAATTTACATTTTAAACTCAACCAACAAAGAATTAAAAACTATAAAATCCAAAAATAACGCCGCCGTGGGTGAAAACATCTATCATCGCTTAGTCTCTATAATAAATTTCACCAATAAAGTACTTAAAAATGTATAGAGACGTTAGAAGCTAAATTTAGAAGTGGAAGTGGTGTGTTCACGCATACTCTTCTTAAGAATAATGGTGGTTACATAACTAAAAATATAAAATTTTATATTAAAATTTAAGACCGTTGTGGCGCAGTGGGATAAGCGTAGCGTGACTGTGACTTAACGTTGTGAGTTCGACTCCCAATGGGCTAAAAGAATTATTAATATTTTCATTTCTTCACTATGATAACAAGGCATAACGTGGCGTTGAGTTGCGCCATTCAACACGCAATGCCTCAAAAATTCGGTGGAAAGCGGAGAACTGAGTGCCATAACATTAGTTTCCCTATGCCTACCCTGTGCGGAAAACAGCGTAAAACTAAAAAAACCAATCAAATAAATAATTAACATTATTAAATCATTTCTTTCTTATAATATCACTAGCGGACGCGCGCAGCTTCGCTTGCGTATTTAAGGGTGAATTCTAATAACCCATGAAACATGTGGTCAATGAAATATTTTTAAGAGTCTAAATTTCAAATTTTATAAAAATCGGTGGCGATTTAAAGATTTTTCCATACAAACTTTCAACCCCATATTTGCACCCTTACGGGGTGAATTCTAGAAAACCATGAAACATATGTTCAATTAAATATTTTTAAGAGTCTAAATATAAAATTTTATAAAAGTCGGTGGAGATTTAAGAATTTTCACATACAAACTTCCAACCCCTTATTTGCACCCTTAGGGGGTGAATTCTACAAAACCATGAAACATGTGTTTAATTATATACGTTGAAGAGTCTGAATTTCAAATTTTATAAAAATTTTATTGGTAACGATTTAAAAAAAACCTATACAAACTTTCAACCCCTTATTTTCACCCTTAGAGGGAGAATTCTAGAAAACGATGAAACACGTGTTCAATTAAATACTTTTAAAAATCTAAATTTCAAATTTTATAAAAATTGGTGCGGATTTAAATTTTTTTCCATACAAACTTTGAACCCCTATTTCACCCCTTTAGGGTTAAAATTTTTCAAAATCCCTTCTTAGTGGATGTCCAGATTACAAAAGTAAACTTTTGTCCAAATTTAACGTTTCTACGCATAGCGGTTACGGCTGTGCGTGCGTCTTACCTCAGTCAGTGAGGACAAGTCCTTTTATATATATAGATAATCTATGATTACAGTACACTGGCTGCCAAACTTCACGAGACCGTATGGCGGGGCGTTATTTAAAATAGAATAACGTATTAAAAAGGTGCATAACCTAATAAAAAGTGAATACGTAGAAATAACAATTGGCAGGATGCCACATATAATAAACGTCTCTTGTCCCACGCCAATTTAGTGGTACGCTAAGAAAATTACTCGGAAATTTAGCTAAATCAATAAATCTTTAATTTATAAAGTGAATTTAGTATTTAAATAAATAATGTTTATATTTACGGATTTATATTCCACTACTTAATGGGCCAAATGATGAAGTGGACGATTGAAAGCTGAGCTTCACGATTTTGCAGCACAGGTAGGCATAGGGAACCTCAAGACACTTCGTTTTCTACGCGCCGCCCAATTATTGAGACGTTGCGTACTAAGTGGCAATCCACTATTTCTCTATTCTTCACATTTTGGTATCTCTGATCATTTCTCCATTTGCATCACAAATAGTGCGTCTAATAATATAAATATGAGAATTCGTTCTTTTATTAGGTGCTCAATGACCCACTGTTTGGTACTTTATGACAGACAAGGCTACTACTGGTACGTAGGTTCTATGGAAAGTGTAGCAGAGGTTTTCGCGATATTCCTATCCGAATGCAAACGTAGTTAAGGGCGGCCACTAGTATTATATTATTTTTTCATTTTTTTTATATATTTTTTTGATGTAGAATTATAGAAATTTGGGTTTCCTTAAATAGTTATCAGAAATGAAGCAACAGATTCTTTCCTCAATTAACATACTGGAGTCCCCATTAATTTATTGTAACAGTTATGCATTTCTGCCTTAATCGTTGTGAGATCGCGTGGAATTTTATTGTTCTCGATGTCCTCATAACTTTAAACTTCTAGGAAATTTAAGAAGTGAAATTGCCTTTTTAATACCTAGGTATCTTAAAATAATGCATTTAACTTTTAGGTCTAGTTGTAATGGTATTTAATTTTTTTTTTATTTGAATTGTCTCAATTATAACCTTTTTTCCTTTCGCAAATCGCTTCAGGGGTACTAAAAAATGTAAAGTTTTTTTTAGCATATGGTGCATATTTACAGTCATTTTAACTAAAGCATAAAAATAAAATATTTAAAATAGGTCAAAAACATATTGACAAGTAGGTAGTTTTTGATCAGACCGATCAAAAATCATGATTTATTATACTTCAGAAAATTTAACATAACGGAACGCTTACATTAAAATACAAGACTAAAAAGCATACAGAAGAATAAATGAATATTAATATTTATTTTAAAACACTACAAAATATATTTTGCATTTCATCGAATAACGCACCAATGATTTATGGATGTTAAAAATTGAGGATGCGTCATGTTGCCACTTTAAAAATGTCTTCAACATAATAAAATTATATTTTCATACTCACTCATACGAGTCAAAATAACCTCCAGTCAAAATACAAACAATGAATGATTAATCATTAAATATTGACGTATTGTTGATTTTGGATAACGAAACACTGACACCAGTAGCTTTTAAGCTACCCACATACGCTATTTATTTTTTCTCTATATAAACTTGCCTAATCGTCGCACTCAGAGTTTTGTTTTAATTTTTAACTAAAATAAATACTTAATTTTACTACGCTAAATTCCTCCTAACATTTAACCACGATTAAAAAGCTGCATTTTTCCCATAAAGCAGGGCAAATATTTTACCAGATATCGCGTGTAGAGTGGCATCTCAACGTTTTGTTTGCTACCAGAGCAGAGAAATGAATATAAATAATTCTTCCAAGTGAGAATCGAACTCACAATCGTCGTTTTTTCAGTCAGACACAGTACTGCTGCGCAACGAAGGCCCTAACTTCTTATAACTACAATAAATAGTTATCAGTACGGCAGTTAATGACAGTTAAAGCTACTTTACTTTTGAGTAACAACTATTTATAAAACATGTATCACTTTATGTATTATTTTTTTTATAATTTAAATAAATGGGCCATGAAAATTCATTTATACTCATCAAAATGAATTATTCGGTATTAGCTTTGCATTTGTATGCGTGTAAACAGATAGCGTATTTGTGACAACGGCGTCCCTTACTTGGTTTAAATCGGTTAAAACTGGCTTTTTGCCTACCACCTCTTGCACTGGTAACAACGCCATGTGCTTAATTATTAATATATTATGTACTATTTATGAACAGTGAAAGAAAACACTAATGATATGAAAAAGTAAATCGTGTAGAATATTAGGAACCGATGGTGATATGATAGCGAATAGACTGGTTCAAACACTAAAACACACATAAAAATTGAGTTTACCTCAAATTGTTTGTCATATATACATTCTATTAACCGACTGCGGCGAAACAAATGGGTTACGATTTTGACCGGTATGTATTTACTATTTACTAATAAAATTACCTATACAAAAAGTTATTAATTTTATCAAGTCAAATGTAAAAGGTAAAAGCAGTTAGACCACCAGCGCTAGTCTTAACCGTAATATTTATATTTAAACCAAAACGAAAATATATTTCTTAAATAGATATATCTCTTTAATTAGTTATTATGACAAAACAAGTTAATTAAATATGCCAAATCAATTATAAAGGATATTAATCAAAAAAAAATATTAATTTATGATTAAGAAAAATAATATTTAGCGTCGGCGTCTCTTTGATATTATATATGGTGATCGTGTCAAAGATTTAACGGGTAAACAGAAACGACATCTTGGTATGAAGCATAAAAATATTTTTTGTTATTTTTATTTAACCGCTTTGGAAGGAAAAGGATTTTTTTATTTATAATTACAACTTTTGATAATCGATCGATCTTTTTATATAATTTATGAGAACCGAAGATTTTTCGTAGTAATAAGTGATAATTAATAACAATGAAATACAAATATTGCGCGAGTATTAATAGCCTAATTTAATTCTAACAAGATATAAATTAATATCAAAATAAAAATATATAGCATATTATAAGAGGTCATCCTGGCGCAGTAGCACAAGCGTGTGACTGTAAACGCGGCGGTAGTGTGTTCGAATTCCACTCGGGGAAATGAACTGTTACTTATCAATATTTTCATTTCTTCGCTGGTAACAAGGCAAAGCGCTGTGTTCGTTCGATCACTCAACACACATTGTCTCGAAAAATATTCAACGGAGTGTTTCAGCACTAGGTCTCTTCTGGTTGCGCTGATGAAAAAATAAATTGTTAAATACAAAATAAAGTCTCTAAACTACAGTTATATTAGCCATGTCGATTAAATACAGATGTATTTTTTAATCTGTCATCGATATTTCACCTGTCACGATTATCAATTGTATGGGAGGAGATTTAAAAGTTCAAGATTATAATTGCTGAAACTATCCTTGATTTGCATTGCATTTATATTAAGGTTAAACAATTCCATATAAAGAGGCCATAGAGAGAGTTGTGAATGAGCACAAGTAAGTGACAATGAACGCAACTGGTTGTAGGTTCGACCCCCAATCGAGGAAATGATCCCAAAAGACTACAAGTACAAGAAATAGTATCCCAAATTCCTATGTGCCCAATAATCACTTATGAATTATAAACTGCGAGAAAAATTTATTTAAATCTTGAAAATGATAATATTTAAACAAAATTCCAAATGGGGATCGAAACCAAAACCTCTTCCCGTAGATGCTTTACCACTGTGTCACGAGGGTCACGATCTACAAGTTTAGACATAAAAAAATTTAACATATTGAACTACCGAAGCATAAAATAAATAATTATATTAGGCACGTGCGAAGTATCCATTGACATCTTTATTGATGAACAAAAAATGTAATGTTATTTTCTTATATTAATATCTTTATAGATACTTATGTTAAAAGTATACGTTGCATATACAGGGTGGAATTGTCAGCGCCACTTTAAATGAAACCGCAGTTTTAACTACTCTATAAAAGCCTAATATAATTCGGAAAAAAAATAATTCTCAAAAATGAACAAGTTTTTTTTTCAAACAAAATAAATAATAAAATTATCGTTTTAAAATAAAACGCCATTTGTAAAGTATAACATAGGCACGCACACACTTACCTGTCAAAGCGGCAACGTCGCATACGTATGTGTGCGTGACACGAAATACAGGTATGGATAAAAATCGTGAAATGAAAAAAAATCCTACGTCCAAACCGTTGAGGTACCTTGATTATTTTTTTTAATTTTGGGTTTGAAATATTTTACCCTATATGCAGTTTCAGTAAAAGAAGCGCTGCCTCTTCCACCCTGTATAAAAACAATATATACTTTTATTATTAAAGAGGAAAGTTTTGCATTTTTAATTACAAATTAATACTTATAAAAAAATATTTAAAAATAAAGAAAAACTCTCAATACTCTAGCAATGCCTCCAGAATTCAGCAGAAAGTGGGAACGGAGTGTCTTAACACTGCCTACCCTGTCTGCCTACCCTGCTGTGTGCGGGATACAGCGTGAAACTGATTTATTTATTTTATTTTTTACTCGCGATATTACTATATTTATTAGTATCTATATAAAATAGTCCAATAGTAAATCTGACTGACAAATAAGAACAAATGTTATTTTATTAGTAAAAAATAGAAAAAAATTATTACGTAAAAATATATATATTGCAAAAACAATTTCCTCACTACCTTTAAAAAAAAATACATATTATTTAGTTTTTTTTTATTTGTAGTGTATCAGCACTTAATATCTTCAAATTTGTTTATCATAGAAAAAAACAAAGTGATTTATCAATTATCCCGTAAGGTTGGAGAAAGGCGTTTAGATAAAACGTATCTATCATCACACCACAACGTTTTCCGGTAGTCGAATTGTCAAGCAAAATGTTTTTAGAGATTTATGACCGCACTCCCTCACGCTAGAGTAATGTAATTAATATAGAACTTGGCTATTTTACAAATATATCTAAGATATAAAATACAATTATATATCTTATTCACATAGAAATAAAGACTGAAACCGCTAGAGATATCGATTAAATATCGATGTTTAGAAACAATATAATATTTACTATCAATGGATAAGAATTTTGTATTTTTTATTCTATTATAATAATTTTAAAGCCTATATTTGCATAGCAAAAGTTTCTTAAGCAAAAAACCTTTGAGTAGAAGCGTCAAAACACACCACTATATACAGAGTTAAACGAACTCACACTTGACCTTTCGCTAACGTTTAAAGTTCATACGAACATTATCAATGATTGTTATTAATAAAATGAAGTAGTACTATAGAAATGTGCTTAACAATTGTATTGGAGAAGAATAGTAAGTATAGAATTGAGAAAATAAATATTTAAAATATATATTTTTTTATTTTTTTCATATTCTTGATCTTCCGAACTAATATAGAATAAATAATATGTATTTTTATATTTTTTTTATTTTTCAGGGTAAATGGAGAACTTTATAACTGACAGTTACCATTTGTTTAAAGATTAAATCTAGCTAAAAACAACGGGAAGAGTGAGGATAGTCCTAACGCCTAATTGTGAAAAAAAAACATATTTAATTTAAATACTATAATGGAACTAGGTAAAAATTAATGTTAAATCAAAGAATAATATATCATATAAAATAACAATTAATACCATTTTAACAATAACATCACACAATAGAATTTGAATCTACAACTATCGAACTCAAACATTCCACCAATCCAAAAACTCCTCAATGTAAAAAAAACTATCAATTTAATAGCTATTTTCACCATAAACTACTTACATATGCAAAATAAAAAAAAAAATATAAGGCATCAAACCATGAAAGGATCCTCAATACAAAAGCTGAACCGAACTGGTTTCCATTCGTAACATAACTTTCGAATGATTTATCGAATCACTTTAATTCCTACACTCGATTATAATGCACACTTCAAAATCGATATTTATGGCGAAAGCTTAAAAAACGGGGCTTGTGAGCTTTTATTTTATTATTTTATGCTTTTTAATTTTATCTATCAACAAGCGAAGATGATAAAGTACAGAGCTTCTTAAACTTCTTTTATTTTTCTAATTCTAAGAAACTTTTATTTGGATTTTTTATATAATATTTAAAAAGATTTTCTTGGTACTGTCAATTATTTTTTAAGCTTCACTCTGTATAACCTAGAAATCTAGTGTTAGTGGAGATATTGCGTGTTGAGTGGCGGAAATCAAAGTTGCGCTTTGACTGATTACCAGATGGAGGAAACGAAATAATAAATAATTATTTTCCTCGAATGAAAATCGAACCCACAACCTGTCGCCTTTAAAGTCACACACGTATGCACCTGCGGTTGGGCCACGACTGGCCTCAAATACGTCTCCAGGCTTTCCACAACTAATTGTTGTGTTAATAAACAATAATAATAAATAATAATAATAATCGAACCAGAAGTCGCAGTCGCAGTCGCAGTTTAGAAAATAATAAAATTAAAAAATATATAAATACTTCAGAAGACATAATATGTGATACAACGTAAGCTAAAAAAACAGAATATATAAAAAAAATACAGTCGAATTGAACCTCCTTTTCTTATAGAAGTCGGTTAAAAAATAATACGATACTACTATTACGAATCATCTATATTTGCAAATCTCAAAGATTTAAGCAAAGATTCGTACGTAAAATAAAAATTCCAATGTGTTTTTTTATTGGTGAATGTACGTAATTTATTACAATGTGTTATTTATTTTTGAAATCGGTTATTTATGTGTTTCACTTACGTGTGTTTTGCCAATCTTTAATAGAGGTGACATTTTATTATCCGTTTAAAATACCGGAAACGATGATATGTTGAGGACATGGTTTTTGATCTTATTTTTTTTTTTATTTAATTTTGTTTTGCAATTCTCTATTAAAATAGAGATCTTTTTCCGATTCTTATTAAATTTCTTACGAGTTTCTTTTTAGTACAATCAAATTATTTAAGCAACTGGTTATGGGTTCACTTCCCACTCGTGGGAATGAAATAAAAATCGAATAGAAATATTATATTAGTAGCTAAATATTATATGCGTATATTGTGTCAATATTTAAGTAACTTTTTCCTAGACAGCTTGTGGATATATGTAATTACGCGCGTTACTTATTTTCCAGACCTCGTTTATACAAGTGTTCCGCAAAAATATGTTTTCTTAAATAATTTATCGTTTATATAATAACTATCGTTTATATCGTACATATAATCACTATGAAAAATCGCATTTTTGAAAATTTTAACAAACTCTATCTTAATCAATTTTTAGCCTATCACCCGATAAAGAAAGACTTTATATAGATACAAATGATAAAACTTTATAATATTTACATAACATATATTTACATCTAGGCATGTCCACATTAAGATAAAAAATTGTGCGTGAACCAATCACGCAAAGTGCGTGTCATTAAGTGCTGACAAAAACCTAATGACACTCTTACAAGAGATTAATGACGAAATCAAATTTTAATGATAAACTTAAAACAACTGATATATCTCAAAATAATTTATGAGATTTGTATTATAATTACGTATGTTTGTAATTATAAGTAGAATTTATAAGTTAGTTAATGAGTGAAAGTTGAAGAATATTTGTTTTGAGTTTAATGAAGCTTTCGTAGTTCAGCTTGGATGCGTGTGATTGTACACGCGACAGGTTGTGGGTTCGATTTCCATTCGAATTTTTTTTTCGCTATACGCTGTATCCCAGCACAGAGCAGGGTAGACAGCATAAACCTAGTGTTAAGTCACTCCGTTTCCCATTTTCCACCGAATTCTGGACGCATTGTTTGTTGAGTGGCCGAACTTTCCCTTGACGCCAGAACGAATGAACGAAGGAATGAAATGAACATATAAATCATAATTAATTATCTCGAGTGGGAATCGAATCCACAACCATCCGTGTTTCCAGTCACACACTTCTACCACGCCACGAATGGCCTCAATTCAATAATTTAGTTTATTTCTATATAAATTATTAGTAACATTGTCATATTGACTGTTTAATACAAAACTAAAATTTAGTACCGAGTGGCCCAATATAATACAAGTTAATTGTTGCAATACATTATTATGTAATTATAGGCGCCGTAACTATTTGTACTACGGAACGTTTAGTTCGTGAGGTTCGTTGCAACATACAAACTGACAAGCCTCTAATGTAGCGAGTTGAGTGATCTGTTACATAAATATTATATGTAGAGTTTTAACTTTTAAGTTTTATTTATGGGTTGTGGTTGCTATTTGTTTATTCGTGATTATTGTTGATAGAGGAGACCTTGGAGAATTGTATCAGCTTCACGCTGTATCCCGCACACAACAGGGTAGGCAGAGGGAACCTAGTGTTCAGACACTCCGTTTACCACTTTCCGCCGATTTTTAGAGGCATTGCGTGTTGAGTTGCGGAATTGAGTGAATAAATTGAAATATACATTTAAATAAATATCTAATTTCCTCTAGTAAGGATCGAACCCACAATCAGTCGGTTTTACCACGCGCCACGACTGGCCTCAGTTAAAAATACTCAATTATAAATTCCCCTGAATGGAAATTGAACTCACAAAAGTCGCGCTTACAGACGCTTTCCCACTTCACCACAACACCCCATAATCTACGGTATTATTGGTAGATACTATATAAAAGATTAACATATTTTCTAAGAAATAGAGAAGACACATACTCTTGGAATGCGATCAGCCACACTGCCGCTGCCAAGAGAGTGTACTGTCATGTACAGGTGCATCCCAAACTCTTAATTGATAGTGCTGGAGTGTAAACGTAATATATTATGAATTGTAAATCACATATTTAAAATATTATATATTAAAAAATAATAATCTATAATATATTTAAAATATATTATCTGTATTTGTATAGACAGAGTGACCAAAATTATCATAAGAAGTCGTCATTTTGATTATAATTTAAATTTTCTCGCTTGAATCGGATAAACGGAAGCGTTGGATACCCCATCGTCAAATACGTTATCACGAATTTGGACGAAAAGTGGAGAACGGAGTGTCTTGATATTGTTCTCTTTGTCCGTCCTACTGCACGTTTGTGCCTCTTTTTCTCTAAGTTTCACGCTCTATCCTGCATGTAGAATAGAGCTGCAGAGCAAAGAAATGAAAATAAAAAACATTTCACCGAGTGAGAATCGAACTCGTAACCTATCGCTTTTACAATCACACGCGCCCCTGCGCCACAACATAACCTAAAATATTAATTACAAAGATGAAGATCCCGATAATTGCGGTACACAATGCGTGTTTGGCTTTCACGCTGCCCGTTGATTAGTCTTTTGTGATAATACATCATTGTTGTAAACGCAAACACTCGTTTAATAACTCATTCAATGGCGCTGACTTCGCAATTTGCTTAATTATATGATGATTCGTCAATTATGTGAGGATAGGTAAATGTTGCCATATGAAAAAAAAATTTTTTTAGGCGTGAAGCTAAAATAAGGAATCTTATTAAAAAGGAAAGCAAAATCTCTGTATTTTTTAAGTAATAATATTAAATTTGCTAATAATTTTAATAAAATTCTTGAGGAATCTCACATCAGTCAGTGTGATATGAAACATTTTCAAACAAAAGTCTATTAGAATATACAAAGGTATTCAGTACAATATAAAATGTTTTAGTTGAGGGCAGTCATCACGAGACCGGTTGTGGATTCGATTCAAACTCGAGAAAATGAAATATTTAAAATTTTCATTACATCGCTCTGGCTACAAACTTAACCACATATTAGACGATTAATCCTTAAAATTTCAGCTTTGCTAAAATGGGTCAAAATCTGTCTGGGTGTCCTGGGATCTCATCATCTCAGTCTAGGGGTGGTACTCAACACGTAATATCTGTAGTATTCGGTAGTAACACGTAATATCTGTAGCATAGAGGTAATCGGAAGTGTTTTAATGAGAACAAAGTGTCTTAACACTACGTTTGGTTTTACCACGTACAAAGGTATTCAATACAATACAAGTATAAAATAAGGTGCAATCAAAATAAACACAATAATAATATAATTACGTATTATCTAAGGAATGCGGTTAGACAAAGCATTTTATATGCAGATTCTCAACACTGACAGCGAGGCTGTGATAACAGATGTAAATATTGATATGCACGAGGTGCGAGATCAAGGACAGTCCCTTTTGTAATTACTTATATTGTTATATACTAGCAACTCATCCGCGGCTTCGCCCGCTTAACGTTATTGTTATATTATATCCAAAATTTACAAATATTTTATAGGTATGATTATTATATAAGTTACTGTGTAAAGTTTCATCTCAATTCGTTCAATAGTTTTTGCGTGAAAGTGGAACTATCATCCATCTTTACCAATGTAACTGTCACATTTATAATATTAGTAAGATTTTGTTAGATAATAATTAAAACGTGATTTAAATAAATATTACAACCAATAATTCAATACTAATTCACATAATTTTCGTACTGTATTTTTTCCACATTATATTATAGGTACTGATTGTCAAGACCTAACACCGTACTTTCTGAAATTTTAATAAATAATAATTAATTTCCCCTAGTGGAATTCCAACCCACGATTGTCGCGTTACACACACTTACCCCTACGCCATAACGGACTCCAACACTTCCAAAAACCCCTAATTATTAATAATTTTTAAATAAAAAAATAATCTCAAAACAAGAAAATTACAAACAATAGTGCAAATTTGGTATAAATTACTTTTAACCGTTAATAATATAGTTCAGTAAGGAAATGTAAATGTAAACGTACACCCACAGGCGACGTTCAAATTACAACGTTTAAATGAAATATATGACGAGACGATGTTATTTATCGGCCACCAATTATATATACGAGTAATTATTATTATAATATATTGGCGTTGCTACCAAATATGTATAATATATTTAGGACTATTTTTCTTTTTTTTTTCGAACATGAGGTTAATGCTGCTAGCCCTATTGACTTTTAGAACGACACTGGTTGGATAGGGAAGAGTGTCTGTCCCTGAAGAAATGTAAGCACTAGGTGCCTGTGAGGAAGTCGACGACTGTAAGGGCGCCCCCTGCGGGACTCGAACCTCGGCCTGCGGCCGTCGAGCAGAACCCAGTTATTAATTATTATAATTATGATTAATATACTAAATTTGTTTAACTAGAAATAAATATTGCAGATATCATGGCGCAGTAGAACAGTGTTTCTATATATGTAATGATTTAGGGTTCCCTTTGGAAATTATTGAATAGAAATAATTATTATTTAAGCCGTCAGCGCGTCGGTTCGTTGCGTTATAGTGTTGCACTGTAAAAGTGTTGTTTCGATTTTCACTCGGAGAAATGAATTAGTTTCATTTCTTCTCTCGTAACAAGATAAGGCGCGGCGTTAAGCTCAGCCATTCAATAACAATTGTCTTTTTTATAATGTTTCATACCCAAAAGGTAGAATGGAAACCTATTATTAAGGCCTTGTTCGTCCGTCTGTCTCTAGCCTGTATCTCACGATAGTTAAACAGTTGAATATTTTACAGATGATATATTTCTGTTGAAGCTATAACAACAAATACTAAACTAGAATAAAATAAAAAAATATATAGGGTCCTTTATAGCAACAAAAAAATATTAAACTTATTTAGCCGCTGTAATAAATAAAAAAAAATGTTTAAATAAGAAATCGTAGATAACATTCATTTACTTAAAAAATCACACAATCACATCTAACTCATTAGCATTTTATTGCACCCATAATCAATACTCAATACTGTTTGCCATCTTAATTATCGTTAAACGGAAAAAAACCAATAAAGGCGGGTCAAATGATTTCGTTCAAATATACTTTTATGTTTTCGCAAAATTCTGTGAAAAATATATCTTTACTTTTAGTTATAATGTTGGTTACACTATAATATTTGCAGATAATAGTCTCTGAGGCCACTTGTGGCGCAGGGGCACAAATGTGTGTCTGTAGATATTGGGTTTCGATTTCCACTCGAGGCAACGAAATATTTAACATTTTCATTTCCTCGCTCTTTTCTGAGGCAAAGCGCGGCGTTAACGTGCTAAGACATGACACAGACCGTTGCCACTAAGACACTTCCGTACCCCTCCAAAGAGAGAAACATTATATAACATAAGATATGTCAAAATTATTTATACTTAACTTTAAAAAAAAACGTAATTACGTCATTGTTACATCAAATTAACGATATGCTGTTCATATCAAAACGGACAGCACTACAAGCACATTTACTACATTGTAAATACATATATAATGTTAGATAGAGTAAAAAGGTCACTGAAATAACACAATAAGAAAAAAATAAACACGAATATTTAAACAACAAACATAAGCATAACTGATATGAACGAAACTTTTAAGAGATAGGTAATTTTTTTTAGCTTCCTCTATCCCGCACATAGCAGTGTAGGCAAAGGGAACCTGAGAATCTAATGTTAAGACACTGTGTTCCCCATTTAAGATTGCAGGCACTTCTATTCCCCACTTTCCGATGAATTCTCGCATTGCTATTCAATGGCGGTACTCAACGCCGCAACTCGTTACCAGAGCGAGAAAGTGAAAATATTGAATATTTCATTTCCTCGAGTGGGAATCGAACCCACCACCTGTTGCAGTTGTCGTGCCACTTCTGGTCTCAATTCGCATTAATATAGATTTTTATTTTTGAGAAATAATTTACCGTTAACTGCCAACAACTTTATTTCAATCGTTAGTTCGATAAGTATCAATACGAAATTAAAATAACTTTAGAGCAAGCAAGGTAATACTATTTTTATTTTTATGCAGTATAGGAAAAAAAATTAAGGTATACTTACAGTTACCAAATTCTTTACTTTTTGGGAGTGTTCAAATATTACGTAACCTAACTGGGGTAGTTTAGTAAAAGGTTACGTTGCGTTGTACAGGTGGGGGGCAGGTTCCCGATAGCGCTTTATATAACTTATCTTTTTTTATTAAAAATAATAAGTATAATATAAATAAAAATTAAGAATCGTTCTTTGGAATTTAGAGACAAGTGGGTGATGAAATTCAATATTGCTTTTACTTTATTTAGTTAAATCGTAACTTATTATACTTAAAAATAAAACACTTAATGTCTCAGCATTACAATATTGTTAAAATACATATAGATATACCTTCATAATCGGCGTTGAGTTCCACTAGTCAACACGCAATGCCTCCAGAATCCGGCACGAATTCGGGAACCTAAGTGTCCAAACTCTAGATTCCCAAGTTTTCCCTACCTACCCCACTATATGCGGATATAGCGTGACAAGAAGCTAAAAAAATATTGTTCTATTTATAGTAGAATTTCCTCAGAAACCTCCCAAATCCCATTTTTCCTCCTCCATCCTCTGTGGTTTTTCTTAATGGACTTTCATTAAGAAAAACCACAGAGGATCTCCAAATATCTCATTGCTCTTTTTTGTTTATTCATCAATATGCAAGATCTCTATCTTAAATGATTGTAATAGCTTATAATTTATGCAGTACTGTCAGTAAAAAAAACCAAACTTGTTACGTGTTAGCTTACACGGGTTTAATGAGCTTTTTTTGTCGACAGTACAAGTTGTTCGTAAACTTAATTCTAATATTGTGAGTTGTGTATTTATACAAGTTTATTTGAAGCAACGTAGGCATAAATAATATGAATCGACCGATAACTGTACAAAATGTATGAAATTAAAATTGTTTTTTTCGAATATTTTTTTCTTGTAGTATCTAAGAGGAAATAAAGACAAATTGAGGATATTTATAGAATTGTTTTATATACAAATTAACCTTTCTGTGGCTTTACCCCTTTCGAAAAGGAAATAACTATTAATTACGCATGATGACCTTATTGCAAGAACAACATGCTATGCCTCCAAAATTCGGCGGAAAATGGGAAACGTAGTGTTTTAACACTATGTGTGCCTTTGTTATGTGCGGGATATAGCGTGAAGCTGATAAATAATAATTATATAGACACCACTACAGTGCTACTAGAATTTAAAACACATTGTTAACACCTCTTATAGGTCTTGCGTAAACACGTGACACACTTACGTATTAGAAACACGTATTTTTAGCTTCTAAGATTAAGAGTTTCAAATAAATATGCCGTTATTTTTACATATCTGCAATAAATATATTTGAAATTAGTAATAAGTTTTGAATTAGATTCTCTAGTATTCCTAAGCAATTATGAAATCATAATAAACTTATTTAAAAGACTCTTGTCGACTAATATTGTCATTTTCCTTTAAAATAAGTAGAAAAAAATAATTCTATTACAAATTTCATATACTATATTTGTGGGAAATTAATCATAGCTGTTTTCTCAAAAAGGCGGAGAGAACATACAATAAATAATTTTTAAATAATATTAAAGAGACAGCTCGTATCTTTCAGTTGTAATGACTGGGCATCACAATAAAAAAACGCTGTATTCCACACACAGAAGGTATGCAAGGGAAAACCTATTATTAAGAATTAAGACACTCCGTTCTCCATATTTGCCCCTGGGCCACGACTGGCGTCTCTACTGATATAGAATAAAAAATAAAGATAGTGTGAACTAGTCATCCTCGTCTAAAAGGAAAATATTTGAATTTGCACGTTGAGCTTGTCAGAAGATAAGGCAATCGTCGTAAAGCGTGGGAAGTGTTGAGGACAATGCCCTATTCACAAATTATATTAAACATTCAAATTACAATATTTGTCGTTAAAGCCTTATTTATATTGTCCATTATACAAATGCGAGGCCAGTCGGGGCGCACAAGCTTGTGTAAACGTGAGGTTATAGGTTCAATTCTTATTCAAGGAAATGAAATTTCATCAGTTGTTAATATACGAGGTAAAATATATACAATATGTACAAATGTTTTTTCGCGTTAATCTAGAATAATTATTAAGTGAAGAACCCATCGGTAAAGGCTAAATTCTATATAACCCAAGATCCCAGAGCTGCCAGACGTACGTTATTTTAGCAAACCTGAAATTTTGAAGACCTACTCACTAACTTGAAAGTCGGGTCATTTCTTTGCAAATACATAAACCTATCTCTAAAGCTCTAGTAAGGATATCTTTAATTAAAAATTTCAAGCAAAATCTATGGTCCCTACATACGAGAAAACGCCAATATTTAAATCAGGTTGTCGATACAAGATATTTGTGGTAATTATTTTGACATGCTCGACCGCTCCCTGACATCGCGTGATGTAAGCAATTGTAAGTATATATAGAATATGGGAAGTTTTGGAGATGGTATCGAAAGAACGGATAAACACACAGTAGAGTTTAGGTCTTAGAACTGTTTAAGTAATTGAACCTAAGAACCTAATTTCAACAAACGGTATTACGGGAAATCTATGTTCTTAGTGTTCTCCATAAGACACTCCATTTCAGCCTTCTACTGTAGCCATTCAGTAATAGAAGAGTTTTATGGATAGATTTGGTCTACTCTAATTTATTTAGAGAATACCTTTAAAATTAATGGAAAATAGCAATGGAAGCCTTATGAGGTTTCCCCAAAAGATAATAATAAAACATCTTTATCCAATTTTCAGGATGTTGAGTTCCGCCACTCAACAGACAACGTTTCCAGAATTCAGCAGAAAATGGGGAACACAATTATCTTAACGGTAATAAGGTGCCATCACACAAGGTTCCCAGGTTCCCACTGCCAACACTTCTATATTTAAGCTATAATGCTATTTCCATATACATATACATATATTCTATGAACCCAACGGTAGCCGTCAAACGGAATGCCAGATTAGAAGTCTAGTATTTAAGCGGCAGTAGTGGTCATTTATTTCTGTTTCAAACTTTAAAAATGTTATCAATCATTTACAAAAGTGACAGCCAAGGTGTTATAATTATTAATTAGTTGGTATGCTAAGTAGATTTAGGTATTTTATCTATTCTGTGTTTTTGTTGGCAGTCGTTATGTAGATATAAGTAACAAGCTATTTTTTTTAGCTCGAGATGAAATTGAACTCGCTACCTTTGTCCACTTTTCTGAGGATTGAATTAGTTTAAAAGATATATATAAACTATCGGAAAACTTTTTTTGGATAAACATCTCTGTGATTTGGAAAAACTAAATAAAAACCCAGTTTCACGATATTTCCACACAGCAGGGAAGGCAGAGAGAACCTAAATACTTCGTTCTCGGTTTTCCACCGACTTCTGGACACATTGCGTGTTGAGTGGCGGAACTCAACGACCCGCTTTACATCGACACCAGAGACGAAATGAAAAAATAATTTTTAAATTAATATTTAATTTCCTCGAGTAGGGATCGAACCCACAATCTGTCGCCTTTACTATTATACACTTGTACCCCTGAGCCACTACTGGCCTCTGAGAAAACAAATTACGATTGAAAAGGGGCCTAGAAGACAATTATTATACTTTAAATGAAATAAACATAAAGTACCAATGCAGTGATATTTGATATAGATAACGAAATGAAGCAGAACAAATCATGACATACACTTCTCCAGTATCTCCACGGTTTTTCCTACCTAGTACGAGTAGGCAGAGATAATCTACTTTTAAGACACTCCGCCGTTTTCAGCCTAATTTTCGAGACATTCTGAGTTGAGTAGCGGAACTCAACACCGCACTTCGGCCACTAGATGGAGGAAATCAAAATAATTAAAAATATAGTATAATCATTCTTCCTAGTGGGGATCGAACCCACAACCATCACGTTTACAAACGTTGTCCCATAATGTCACGACAACTTCTTCGGAGAGGCACTTTTAAGTTATAATTAAACGATTATACAACGTAGTACAATAGAATTATTTAGTTAATTTTGTATTTAAATGCTTATTACAGCTTAGAAGATACAGTAGCTATACTTAGTTATTGTAATAAAATCATTATTCTCATTAAACAAATACAGTTCTCTAAATAGAATAATCTAAAACTACCAATTTAAACCAGTAATAACCCATTTCAAATTTACAACTGCAGTAGTTAGCAAACGGCTTGCTATTAATTAATTTCTCTAAAGATAGTAAAATACTTTGTAATTCATATAGAAACATAAAATAAACATATATTTTATTTTATAGTGTAGTAATAACATATAAAAGGGACTTTAATATTATATTAGTTGGTTGGTTAATGTTTAATAGGATATGTCTACACCTAATAAAACTATGTTTTTTTTAAGATTCACGTTTTATATCTAAAGGAGAAGCCAGAGGGAATGGAGCCCTGAACGCTGCCTCTAAATACCTCTTTAGCCTCATCTACTGTCATCATCATCAACCTCTTCAATCAAAGACAAGACCTTCGAGGGCGGGTTTTCGTGAATTTCTCTCGAAGATCAAACGATATGTCCTCTGCCTCTTTTACCAACTTCTCTTACGATCTTCTTAATTCTCACAGTGACATTTCTAGTACTTACTATTTCTGTGTGCCTTTTTAATGCAATTTTGATTAGTTAAACAGAATCCGCATCTCACTAGGTAATCGCATCTCTACAACATTCCTCATTCTTTTATTCTTCTTCTCTACTAAATTTAGGTACTTCCCAGACAATTGACAAAAATGTACCTACCTACTTCTAAAAGGAAATTGACAAAAAATAAACTTCTTACTATTTGTATTAAAAAATATTGTGAAATTTTCATGTGAAATAAAGAATATCGCATATTATAGGTATGCGACGTTCACTTCCGCCACACAACAGGCTTAATGTCTCGAAAATTTGAGACATCATTATTTTTTTTTTATCTGGCGCCACTCACAATAATTATATATAATATATATGGTGGACCATTAATAGATAAATTACGCAATAATTATCATGTAATCAATCCGCAATAAAACTTGGCTATAAAAACAATTATGCATGCCATTATATCTAAATGCGCTGATTAAAATTTTATATGAACCCACGTTCCATTTAAATTTCCAATTTAAGGTTCCATACTTATTAGAGGCTGTCTTGGCACAGGAGCACAAGGTTGTGACTGTAACGTAACGGTCGAGGGTGCGATCCCCACTTGAGGAAGTGAATTGTTTTCGCTTTCCTTCTCGCTTTGATACCAAGGTCTTAAGACTAGGTTCCCTGTGCCTACCCTGCTGTTTGCGGGATACAGCGTAAAGCTGAACATTATAATTTTTTTAACAAATTTTCTTTTAAGATTTATTAGTATTATTATTATGTGTAAGTTCATAGTTAGTGTGGTCTAAATTTATCGAGAACCATCTACGACCTACATTGTAGAGAAAAGTATTTATATAGTTTTTACTATGAAATAAACGTATTTATTTTCCTTAACATCGCTTTTTATATGAAGATTATCTATATAGTCTTATAATTTAAAATATAAGATTTTATGAGACATAAATTAGAAATCTTCGAACTAATTCGATCAATATAATATGTAAAGCATAGTTGTTTGAGATAACATATATCATTGTTTATATTTGAGACACTTTCGATTTTTTTATTGTATTTTCTATTTCTTATTAGTATGTCGATCTATATGATAAAAAAATACAAATATTTTACTAGCAAAATGAAAAATTACACTAAACTTGAAAAAAACTATCTTCTTTTAGCATCACGCAAAGTTAACCTGGGGACCCAGTGTTAAAATTCAGTTTAATAGCGGGACCGAACGCCACGTTTTACCACGCATAATGAAAATATTAAATACTTGACTGGGAGTGGGAATCGAACCCACAACCGACATATTTACAACACTCTTGTGCCCCTTAAGAACAACCACAATTAACAATCCACTCGTCGATAATCGTTTCTCCTTTGCTAAGAGAGTAGTAAGTTACTCATATTTTTTCGCATAAGGATGTCAAAAATATCGCATTACACATCTGAAATTTAATATGAAAGTTTACCGTTTTAAATCTCCCGTATGCTCTTTTGTGTGGAGCCTTTCATGTAATGGTATCTCTTTGTGAAACTTGTGTTTGACCACTGGTTTGCTGTTTATTTAAGATATATTTTAGATTTTTCCTGAAAAATAGTGGTCAAAGATATTTAAAAAAATGCGTTATCGTATGAGATTTAGTATATCTAATAGCAATGACATCATTTTAAGAGTACATAAAGAATAGAGATTTGACAGCTTAGCTGACTCAGGCACTGCCCCTCATACAACGCGATGAACGTTGGAAGGCCAAACAAAATTTATAATTATTTAAAAAAAAAGAAACGAAATTTTGGCTGTAGTTCTGTAGCACACCTCAAAATAAATACAGGTAAATACAAACAGGATTATGTTTGTTGATAATATGTATCTAATCTTTTTATTTGCGTGATAAAGTTATTATGAAAAAAAATATTGTTCCATAAAAATATTGTACACTAGTGGCCCGCCCACGGCTTTGCCTGCGTGAACTACGTTATTATTAATTTCTGTCTCCATGACTACGTCCTAGTGACGTCTATGCAAAATTTGAGACTCCTAGCATTTGTAGTAACGAAGTTTCATACAAACTTTCGACCCCAAAAACAATCCCTTAGAAGTCGAATATTACAAATTCCCGTCTTAGCGAGCACCTACGTCCTATAAGTGACTCCTATGCAAAATTTGAGATTCCTAGCACATGTAGTTTCTGAGATTTCGTGATGAGTGAGTGACCTTTCGATTTTATATATATAGATATAGATAAAACATACTCGTATTATGCATGTATATATGCAGAGTAGGCAGAGGGAACTGGGAACCTAGTTCTGTTCGCATTAAGACACTTCCGTTTCCCACTTATAGTCGATTTCTGGAGGCATCGCGTGTTGCGTGGTGAAACTCAACGAGCAGACGCTTAGCCTCGTTACCAGAGAAAGAAACAAAAAATATTAAATATTTCATTTCCTTGAGTGGGAATCGAACCTACAGAAGGTACATACAACTTACAAAATTAGACCTGATTTAATGTGTATTTTTTTGTCAATTATTTAATTAATACCTTTCTAAAGTGCCAATTTTTTTACACGTTAATCTACACAAAAATAAGTACACGTAACTACTTGATAACATCTTAAAATTCTATAAAACAAAAAAAAAAGTATAGCAATCAAATGTATTTTGTTTGTTATTTCATATAATTCTAAGATAATTTGAATTAATTTAAATAAATTGGACCAAATTATCAAATAGGCTTATTTAAAGTATAAATTACGACCATATCAGTTTCTATATCGATTTATATTGCTATAATAAAATGTATAAAAATTTACGATATCAGTCCATAGAATTTTTGTAAAAACTTGTCAAGGATGCTGGAAACAAGTAATAGAATGAGAGTAAATCTTGATGTGGTCTTAAATACTAAAATTTAATATATTCGTTATATCGATTCGTCGCAGGCGAGCAGTGAATCGATAAAAAATTGAGTTATATTGACATTCAGAGTCCATTTCTTTTATTATTCTTTGTAGGGTTCAGTATCTGAAAACTAAAAACGGAACCCTTAAATAATTATTTTGTTATCCGTCTGTTCGTCTGTCAAGAGCATTTATCTCGAATCATGTGAATGTATCGATCTTAAATTAATATAATATCTGAACCTCTACGGTCGCTTGCAGCAAAGAAAAAAATAAGCTTCTAAGTCAAAGCAATCAAAAGATACGAGCGTTTATGCATTATTTTTGCTATGAAATTTACCGTGTAATTAAATTTGGCAAGAAATAAGAACTACAAATAAAGGAAAAATGTGAAAATTATGTGAAATAATAAATATAAATTTGTAGATATTCCATATAAGTTGTACTGCCCGTTGATTTACAATTCAAACATTGTTACGGAACCCTCAATATACGAGTTCCACTCGCATTTGACCAGTTTTTTTTATTGTCTATATCTGTATTCATATTTTGAACTAGTTTCCTTATATAGGGATAGAATAAAATGTACGCTCGGACTTATGTAAGATTTGAAGTCAAAACTCGTCTAAATATCGTCCAGCTTATTAAGAATAAGCAAATAGTCGAAAGTGAGATTTTAAAATATCAAAAAAAAAAATGTTTAATTAAAAATTTTAACAAGAATAGTCATATAAATACAAATTCATAATTATAATTATGTAAATATAAATTCTGAGGCCAATCGTAGGGAAGGGGCACAAAATGTTATTGTAAACGCGACTGGTTGTGGGTTCAATATCCACTCGAGGAGATAAAATATTTATTTAAACTTATATTTTCATTTGTTCGCTCTGGTGTCATGCAACTGGCAACACGCAATGCCAGAACAGAGTGTCTTACCACTACGTCTTGTATGCTCCATCTACCAACCCTCATGAGTGCGGGATCAGCGTTAAGTAAAAAAAATAACCTCACCCATTGATTTCGAAAGTAAATCTTGTTTTCATTATAATGTTGAAACAGTATCAAGCCCACAAGACCCAATAATCTAAACAAATGTGACTTATTAACACATTGCGAAGCGTACGTGAGTTACCATTGTTATGGGTTCGAATAAAATTGATATTTATATACCAAATTAGTACTTTGTACGTGACGGCTGGCGTTTGACACTTTAGATATAGATAATATATGTTAAATATATAAATAAATAGCAATGGCGCCGTTTAGGCTTAGGCCTATTAAAGTGATAGTTGTGTGTTCGATTGTCACGTTTTATTTACGTTTCACGCTTTATCTCTCTCCGTTCTCTATTTTCCGGTTCAATGGCGGAACCTAACGCTTTGCATGTTTTATCAGATCGTAGAAATTAGCATAATATAAATACTTATATTCATTTCCTAGACTTAAGACCGATTCAACAATCCTTGAAATAGGAATGTTATTTTTTTTTTTCATTTTCAATTCATTCAGTTCTCTATTGAAGAATGAATGAATTGAAGAATGTTTTGAATACATATTAAGTTATAACAAACGATATAACAGTTTCGATAAGAACGTATAGCTTAGTAGAGAGATTGGATGGTATCAAACAGCCGTAGATTCGAATCCCGACCAAAGTTTCATACCTCTTTAAAAGTACATGTTTGTGTTCATACATTTATCATTTATAAATACAAAATAACGTTGTAAATTTCGATACTTATTTAGTACAAATTCATATTTCGTTACTTTAACTTCAACTTTTTAAAAACGCGACAACGATACCAATCTTAAGAATGATTTAAGACATTTGTAACATGAATCCTTACGTACCGTATTTAATATCAGATGAAAAGAGAAACCAAAAAGTATGCATAGATTATATCTCAAGGAGAGTTTACAAGCGCTTCTCTCGTTTTCTTTTTGTATAAATATTCCAATATAGCGACCACTTTACTTCGGGCTGACTTTGATAAATGCAATGTCAATCATTCTTCTTCATTCCAATTGTATAATAGCCTATGTGTATAATATTTATAGACTGCATTGCTTACTAGAATCTTTTTTAATCTTTCTTTTTAACATTAACACTGTATTTCAAGTAGGCAGAGGGAACCTGGGAACCTAGCGTTAATAATAACGCCTACACCGCTATAAATACAAAATTGAAATCAGAATCGATGTAATAATAAAACTTACAATATTAATGATCTCTTAATATGGTTAACTAAAACGACATTGGGTTCCACCCAGCGATTAATATTTACGAAGTGGTTCAAAAGAAACTTATTACTAAGTACTAAATCGTAATTACATGAATATTAAAATTAACTATTCCTTCTCTTGTTTTAATACATATTTTCATTTAGTTGCTCGGATGTAGAGGTAATTACGGCGTTCAGTTCCGCCATTGAACTCACAATTCAGTGAAATGTGGGGAGCGGAGTGTCTCAACACTAAGCTTTCTGTAACTGCCTTATTTCTTGCGGGATACAGCGTGAAGCTGAGATATATCTTGCATAAGTGTATACTCGTATACACGATCGTGACTTATACAGTACTTTGCAAGAATCTTAATACTGAACTGTACTTAACTGTTTTTTGGATTTTATTTTTAAGTTACGTCATTTTTCGACCTCGTCCACATAATGTAACTGATTTCAAAAAACTTTGGCGAAACGAAATTTATTATTGTTTTTTTGTTTTGTTTTGTTTTGTATAACAATACAATGGACTTTTACACATTTTTTTACTTGTAATGGCGTCCCATATACAAAAAATGTTAAAGTTTTCAGTGATCGACTTTTTCAAAGCATACTATAGTTTTAAATTATTACTAAATATTAGAAAAAAAAGACAGATATTTATTTTCACTATGAAACTTTTTAATTAACCAAAACACGATTTTCATAACTTGCCTCCAAGTATTACAAGCTTAACCAGAACAAATAAAAATCTTATTGGTCTCTCCACTCTACATAAAATAAAATCTTATTAGCAAAATGGCTCACAGCTAACTCAGCTCGTTCAAACAAAATATACCAAGTAAAAGTTACAATAAAGCAACAATGAAGAAAGTGCCCCAATCATAAATCCACTTACCAGTTTTGAATCGAGATAACCACGACAATGAACTTGACTGAAGCTATTGGGAACTGATATCAGCCAATACCGGTGCAAAAAGCTTGAAATTTCACTTGGATCCAACTGAAAACACTATGCGGAAACGTTTTAAATATCACTGATAGCACTATTTTTTGTGAAAATCCATAAAAATCTCATTAAAATCCGTGTTGAGAGTAGTGTGGTTGAAAAAAAGGAAGTCACCGGGTACATGTTCGTCGCCGCGGTGCGCGGACGCGGGACGGTCTAAAACTGAACCAACCGGTGTGAAGTTGCCGCGATCGGGAGCGTGACCATGCTCGATCAGTCGGATCGTTGCTCACTTCACTTGGCACTACTATAATATTATAATGTTTATATGATAATGTTTTTTAAAATATTATGTTTTTGAGGGCAATCTCGCTTTGGGTTTGATGTAGGTGGGATGTGGGTTCGAATTCCATTGAGGGAAAATAAGTGGGGAATTCAATACAATAACATTGACACTAAATTCGTACGGCTTATTTCATATGAGGTTAAAAGCAGATTTTTTAAATATATGTAAATTTGTGAAAGGGGTCTGTAAAGAATACATCGTGATAATATATCTTTATAATTTAATAATGGTTGCAAAAAATATTATATTATTATGCAAATCAAATATATTAGTTTTAAAGTTATTTAAATAGTTAATATTACTCAATAGTTACATAGAAAACGATAAAATTGACTGAAATCCCTATAAACTGAAACAACCCAGATACATTCTAATTCGGGAGAGACGAAACGAGATTAAAACAGTTTTGAGTTCAATTTATTGCATTTCATAATATAGTCTTAACCTAATTTTAATAAACTTTTTACGCTTACTCTTTAAATATTTAATATAAAAAAATTGCTTATTTCAATATTTTATCTAGAGTTGGTGAAACGTTAATTTCAAATAGAGCCGGAAATACTTGAAGTCTAATTTCTGAAATATTTTGATAAGATAGGTATTTTATATTTAATGATAACTGACTTTATTTAATGGTTTAGAAATATATTAAAATTTGTATTTCTGAACAATTGTTAAGCATCGATTTTACAATTGCTATAATTTTATTTTTAAAATGTAAAAAATATAATATATAATTACCATAGAACTGTTTATAATTTAGTCTGCAATGGATCGAATCCACGACCGCTAACTTACCAGATAAAGCCACAAACCAATATCAAATAACACACGTTTAGAATCAAAAGTACAATTGGAACAAACCGACGAATATTGCAATTAATAATAATTTCTGCCAAGCCTGCTATATAAATGCAGGATAAAGCGTGAAAATTTAAAAGAAATATTTATAAAATTTGGACATAACGGCATAACATTTAAAAAGAAAGAAAATTCACATTCCTAATTATGAAGTAATAAATATTAATTAAATAATACTATATACATAGTTATTTGGCTATCACATTATCTAAAGCATTTAGATCATTATGTCATCTTAGAGTAATTTTTCAGTGTTTGTCATATATTTTTTTCTCCAAGCCAAGTGGCCAAGTTTATATGAGATAAGTATCAAGGTGAGTGAAACGTTATCATATATTTATGATATATTGACATTGCAATATATCCCGACACAATACTATCGTTCATCGGTAGGTACTATTGATATGGTATCGGTCATTTGCTATCTTGAATTTATTATTATTTATTTTGTATTATATTAAAAAAAGCCCAGCTTCACGACAGCGTGTAGTGTGGAATCAAGTGTCTTAACACTAGTTTCTCTCTGCCTACCCTGATGTATGCGGGATACAACGTAAAGCTAAAAAAAAACCTAAATAAGTTAGTAACTTGCAATTAACACTTTAATTAAAAAATACTTAACACTAAGGAGGTATTATTAATTTAATAGTAAGTATTATTAAATTCGATTATCAATAAAATATATATTTTTTATTGAAACACTTTAAATAATAATTAGCATTTCTTTCCAATAAAAAAGAGTTTGGGCTTTAAATCTAAGCTAGAACATTTGAAGCGCGCCACAATGTAATTAAGCTGAGTAATAAAAAAAAAACAACTTTTTACTCCAGCATAGCGTTAACAGGAAAACTGTCACGATAATTGCAATACTAGTTTTAGAGTCAATCAACTAAAATAAATATTTAAATTACTTACATACTTAGATCTATTTTTATGAATTCAAAGTATTTAAAAGAAAATATTCGTTTTGTTTTTACATTAAATACCTTAGGCTGAATATGAAGTGATGTAAGCCTAAAAATATTTTTTTTTACCAAAAAGGCGGGAAATTTCTTCATACAATTAAAAAGTAATATTTTAACTCGTCTATCATTTATTACATAGTAACTAAAACAGTTAACAGATAAAAATAACACATTAACATTATTCAAAGTGCCAAAAACATTGTAATAATTACCATATTTAAATTTAACAGCTTTATTTAAAATGTAGCAACACTTAAAATTTATTATGCCTATTCATTATTGAATTATTTATTTCGATACATTATGTTACTTATAAGGTTTTACGGAAATGCATATGGCGGCGGTCAGATTTACGTATTTCCGGTTCTTCAATTTGTTTATATGGTAATATGCTTAATCTTAATGTCGACTTTTATTGTGTTTATGGTAATCATTCACACGCCTTAATTACTGTGAAAAGTGTAAGCCGAAGTATAAACAATCACTTATAAAATTCGATAAAAATTTGATAGCGTAGTATTATATTTCAAATAAGAATTATATCTACATAAAATCTATTTTCCTTGTATCTTAAATAGTAAATTTAATTTAATACTTTAGCGTCACGCCGGGTTCCCTCGTGTAGGAGCGGGACCGCACACAGCAAAGTAGGCAGAAGAAAACCTAGTGTTAAGACAATCCGTTCCACACTTTCTGCGGAATTCGAGGCACTGCGAGTTAAGTGGCGGAATTCAACGCCGTGCTTCGTCTCGACAAGAGCGTAAAGGAAATGGAAACATCAAATATTTCATTTCCTCTAGTAGCAATCGAACCCACAATCTGTCGAGACCCTCTGTCTATTTTCTCTGTGTCTAAATTAGTTTAATTAATTATACAATATTATTCTTAATTAACATTAATTATACATTTCGTCTCATTTTGCGTGTTCTATCTGTATAATATTGTGGGGTACCTGAAGAGAGGTTAGTGATAATAGCTATCATTATCTAGCTTCCGGTAATTTAGACATATTTTTCATTTTATTATACGTAATAATAATGGAATGCAAATAAAATACGGTTTGTATAATATTTAGTATATAGATAATGTAATTTCGCTTTGCTCGCTTCGCTTGCCATCTTCAGCTGGCTTCACTTGCTCTGTTATAGTAGGTACCTATATAATTTAAAAAAAACTCTTTAATTGTATAAAGAGTGTTTTGTATACATCATACCTATACATTTTAGGGATATAACATAGATCCTACTAGTTTGTGAGATTACTGAACGGATTTAGATGAAACTTTATCGTAATATAGCTTATACATCTGAAAGACTCATAGAATACAATTTATTGTAAAACAAAACGTATAATTTTGCTATAATATCGAAATTATAATAACGGGCGAAGCCGCGTTTGGGCCGCCAATTTCTTATATAGATACCTACCTATAGTTCAATTTCTTTCTTAGGTTAAATTTTACAATATAATGAAGCGAAATAACTAGTTTAAGAGAAACATAAAAAAGATATAAAATTTATGAATGTTAGCTTTTAATTAACAGATATTTAATGGATACCTACACAGAATTAAAATTTATCGAGGGCCATGGCGGCCATGATTTACATAATACAAATTTAAGTTAATGAAACACCAAAGTAACCGCCGCGAAATTATAAGAAATAATCACAATATTATTAATTAAGAGAAAAGTTTATGGTGTCAGTTACTAATTATAACGATAGGCCTAACATTCTTTATAAAATAATGTTTGGATAATAAATAATTTTATTAGGTATAAATTATTTTTATATGTTTTTCTAACGACTGCCAATAATTATTATTAAAGTATGTTACTTTTAGTAAAAAATTTTTTTTTTAAATTTATTTCTGTATAACGTTACGTTAATGTAAGTAACTCACGATTACAGAGCCTACAGCAATGCAGAGTGGAGATTTTTTTTTTGGAAATGTCTAGTATTTTTTTTAACTTCCCGCTATATTCTTAACGTAGTAGAGTAGACCGAGAGTTTCTAGGTTCCCTCTGTCTACTCTGTTACGACTACGACTCTCCGTTTCGGTTTCCAGAGGCATCGTGCGTTGAGCGGCGCAACTCAACACTACGCTTTACCTCGGCGCCGAAGGGAAGAAATGAAAATATTAAATATTTCACATCCTCGAATGGGAATCTAACCTACAACCTGTATTGGCTTTTATAGTCACTCTTTGTGGCTCTACGCCCGGACTGGCCTCAAACTACAGCAAGATTTATCTATAAAATATTTTAATCGGCACTAAAACTTATAATTTAGCATATCTATAGCGAAAGTTCCTATGAACTTTTTTTAAAATATATAGTTATTAAAATTTAAAAAAAAAACAAAATACATTTTCTATTCATACCGATTCAATTCCTAGCTTGCGTTCTCATTATCAGCCAGGCTATGTTCTTGGAAAGAGTAGTGCGCAGTCATTGTTATTGAAATCTCTTGTTTGTTTTATTATTTGGTTGATCTTACGTGTTATTTTTTAATCTATCATTTTTAGGGTTACGTACCTCAAAATGTAAAAACGGAACCCTTGTAGGATCACTTTATTGTCCGTCTGTCAAGACCATTTATCTGAATGGGATGAGGTATCAAGCTGAAAACTGAAAATTTGTAGACAGTTCATAGAAAAAAAATTATAAATTTATGTTTGTACTTAATTTCATACAAAATGTAACCTCAACAACTCAACCTTAAGTTTTTCAATTTCTATAAGTTGTAGGTACCCACGTCCAGTAGCTTCCGGTAACCGTGATCAGATAGTCTGTCCACCCAGTGCGGGGCCTACCTACAGAACGTTGCCAAGTTTAAAGCTGCTACTTGAGAACCCTTTCGCATCAACGGCCATCCTTTCCACACGCCCACTGAGAGGTTTTGATCGATTTATCGAAAATAAAAAAATATGCGAATAACTAGTTAATTCGTTTAGAAGAAATTACGAAACGTACATTGTACATAACGTTCGTAATAATTTTATAAAGTCATCTACACCACAGAACACATGCCAAAGTCATCTAATGTGTGAAAATCGCTCCAACATCGATCATTAGATGGCGTTGTTCTGTAAGAATAAGTTGAAAGACATTAAAGTAGAATGTAGTAGAGTGCCTTTTTAAAGATGATATAATATCGTTATAAGAATAATAGCTTTACTTAATATTTAATAATAATATATAAAAAAATATTAATTATAATATAAAAAATATTA
>JAEBDU010013347.1:0-32083 GCA_016802625.1 Heliconius numata | reverse complement strand
ACAGTGATTATATTCTCTATATTTCACGGTATAGAAATAGTAATCATGCGGCACTCGGGCTAATTAATATTAAATTAACTTATAATAATATTTGACACTATTTTAAGTATATCTTCTCGTTTGTTGACTTTCATTCGTCGTAATTTAAAATAGATGGTATATAGAATGCATTTATTTTGTCTGTTTATACGTTTTTTTTAGTTTATTTTCTACTCGTTTAGATTTTAATGTAAATTATTTGAATCTTGGTCGATTATCTGTTAACAATATATGGATATATGGATAATACACAGTAGTTCTTACAATTTTCGAAACGATATTGTTGTATTTGTATTTCGTGTTAATGATAGCATATCATGTTTGTAAAAACGTTTAATGAACCTAACACTAAGTCGTCGACACCTGGCCTAACTTTAACATTATGTTAATAGATAATAACCACTATTTCAAAAATAAAGTTTTTTTAATAATTTATTGTTGTTTTTTTAATAATACCTATTTATTAAAAAATATGATATAACATAAATGAAATGCCCTAATAAAATATTGTTAGCGTACAAGTGTAAAAGTGGGTAGATTTAGGTGAAAAAGACAATAAAAGCAGTGGAATTGTGTCAAACGGACAGTTGCTTGTAGGCGGAAGCCCTGATTGGAAGGTATCTAGTGTGTAGTGTTGTTATTGAGTGATACATGTCACTTATTGTAATTACGTGGAACCTCTGTCCGAGTACGTTGGAAACATATAGACGGTATGTGTTTTTATCGTGTTTATTTTAAAAACGTTAACCGCTTCAGTTTTCTAACACTATTATATTCAGCAATACCTATCCATTGTAATGAATATTTATTTTCAAATGTTTGTTTTATTATAAACAAACAAAGTTAGTATTACTAATTAGATTTATTATTCAGAATTATCTTAATATTAAACATACTTAATAATCGTAAAATAAAATATTTCACGAATATATGAAAGACTTATTTATAGATAGCGTCAAAAAAATGCTTTTTGACCTATAAAGTATATCTATTGAAATTTTCTGACATTCTGACAAGACAATATGCGGCGTTGAATTTTGTCACTAAACAAGTAATGTCCGAGACATTAGAGAGGAAAGTGGTGGACGGACTATCTTGACTCTAGGTGACATCTCTAGCTATTCTGTTTTATGTAGGCTACAGTTTTGAAGTGAAAAAACGAAAATTTTTATATTTAAAATTAGATTTTTTTGCAAAATTAAATTAAGTAATCAGTAACACAGGTATATTATTAACATTCATATATAGTAAAAAAAAATTACTGACGATTGTCGTAGAAAGGTTTTTTTAATCGATTTCGATCGTAGAACATCACTGAAGCTGAAACATTAAAGAAAACAAATTTTTAATTAAATACGATTGATTTTAAATAAAACTACCTAAGTAATAATTCATAAATGTATTTCTATTAAATAGACATGTATGTAATAATAGTCATCATGTCTTACATAAGGTTGGAATAACATAATTTTTAGTACCCTAATAAATAATATAAAAACATAATTATTTTCCTAAAGACATAGATTTTCTTATAGAGTATAACTAAATTAAAATATTTAAAAGTTTCTAAAATATCTTATACCTAGTTTTTATGTAATTCATTGCTAATACCGGGCCATAAAAGTTAAATAATAAAAATATACAATTATTTAGATTGTATGAACTAGTTAAAGAGACCATGTGTCCGATCTAGTTTCTTAACATTATTAATATAATGTCCATTTGGATTTTAATTTGGATTTTCCATTTGGATTTTAATAAATCCAAATAAAAACTAAAAATTGCTAAAAATTACATTACTAGGAAAATATAATCACATGAAGCACTCTATAATCGTAATCTTCATTTTTAAGACATTTATTGTAAAATTTTCTAAAACTAAATGGCTCAAGAGTAGAAACAATTAGGAACTTTAAGCTTTATTTTCACATATAATATTAAAGCGTATTTGGTTGTAGATTTCTTTACTTATAGTGTATAATTCGCATTGCAAATCAGAAATTTCTAATAAAATAAAATTAGGTCGTCGCTTGTAGCCTTATAATTTTCTTATAAATATAAAACGAATTATCCTAATTAGATACATCGAAGTTATATAAATATATTTTAAGCAACATGAGGACTAAAACCTGTCCCTTTTGGGTAATCCATTCCAGCCACAAGGGAAAACACATTTGTGCGCCTTATTCTGCCAACGCCGATGATACCAACAAATATCATTTTCAGAGCGCCCACGAGATTGAGGTTTATTAGAGGTTATGTTTTCCATTAGTTTTAGAGTTAGGATTGATACTTGGCGAGTGAGTGAATCAACGCGATGAGTCAAATCCTCCACTTGAGGGTCGTTTTCTGATGACTCTGATTCAGAAGACGCGGAGGGTGCTGACCGCGCGTTCTGATTTGAGACATCCAAAATTCTGTCCGCCAAAGAAGCCAACTTCTCCAATGGAATGTCTGTGTGTCCAGAAAATATATTTTGCATCTGAGATGGTAACCGGCGAAAAAACACCTGTTTTAGTATCGCTTCGTTATGAAGTGAATTTCCAGCGATCGCTCGTAGATGGGCCAGAAATTGAGTAGGTTTACGTTCACCCAGCTCCTCTTTGCTCAGCTGCTGGCGAACTCGACGACGAATCAATTCCGCCTTAAGATAATTGTATCTGTCTTCAGTGGGAGGATTTGTGATAATGTCTTCCACTTCTGCTGCAAATCTTTCCGGTAGTTGGCTTAGAACGTATCCGTATTTAGCTCTGTCTCGCGTAATACCAGCAGTTTCGAAAATCGCCTCCGCTTGAGAAAACCACAGTGCTGGACGATCAGCCCAAAAAGGTGGCAGTATAGTCACTTTAAAAATATTATTTTGTGAATCACCATCTGCTACTACGTTAGAGTTCAAAGTAGCCATCATTGAGAAAAAATAGAATAAGTGAATTAATACCAATTATCTATAATAATATTTAAAAATAAATAACAGGTAAATGAAAATTAATGCCCGAAATCATCGATGAAAGACGGGCAACTTGGGCCACTTTTACTATATTAATATAACAATAATTTGTCGGTTCACAATTAAGTTATACTAACTACTTTTAAAATACATATATATATGGTATACATTCAAGCAAAACAAAACAGTTTTTGTTCTTCGATCTCCTGGCATGGAAGCTGCGCGGTAAGCGTGATATGATGAATTGAATGCACCTATTTTCGACGATTATTGATTTTGCACTGAATGCAGAATAAATAAACATAATATTTTTAATAATATGGTCATTTCAGGGTAATTTGTATAAATAAGTTAAATAGAATTATAGCTGTTAAACAAGTCTTGTTTGGCTAAAATATTTTATATTTGTTTGTTTATGAAAAGCGCAACAAGTGCAGCTGGAATGACCTTTTGCACTAGGACTGAATCCATATTTAGAATTCTAGACTACTATAGGACACCGGATTCGAAAACTCGCTCCTTCAAATATAATATGAATGGCGCGTTCGGAACATTGTCTAAAATATTTGGCAAATGATAATATTTTTTTCAGCATAATATTATAAAACAGAAATATCATTTTTTTATAGGTTTTATAGGTTTATTAAAAAGTAAAGTTTCAGCTAAATGACATTCTTATTTCTTTTTTATAGCAACTAGAGGACCAATTGACGCGTATAATACAGGTTGGCGTTGCCATAGCAACGTGTATGCCAAGTAAGTTTGGATTGAAATTTAAATTTTCCGCCGAATTCTGAGAGGCAGGTGTTGAGTGGAAGAACTCAACGCCGCGCTTTGCCTCGATACCAGAGCTAAGAAATGAAAATATTTTATTTCCTCGTATCGAGGGAATCAAACTCACAACCTATCCTGTTTAGACTCATACTTTCTGCCTGTGCCACAACTGGCCTATTAGCATAGCAACAATACTACCTACTCATTAAATGGCTGTTAAATGACTATTAAGATTTGCTACTGACTTATTTTTTTTGTGTAAACTTTTTAACAGAATCGTAAAAGTTTAAAGCCTGTGAAATAAAAAAATATATATATTAAAATCACATTAAATTAAAGAATATTATTGAACTTAAAATTTTATTTCAATACTGAAATGACTTAAATTACAACAACTAAATAATAATTATTAGGAACAAAATTGTGAGATAAATGCAGAATATATTTCATCATATTTCTTCACGACATGACACAGGTGACTCTATTTGAAATGTTACTGGGCCATCATTCTCTAGGTATAACTGTCTATATATTCCAAAAACACCATCTGAAAATAAAATTTCTATAGGTTTATATTAAGTTATGTATGAAATAACTAAAAGACACACTTTAAATTACTTGAACTGGAAAATAAAACAAAATCAGTTTCCCAAGTGGTAATAATTACGAATCCCAAACAAATTTAATTCAGTAATGATCAAATTTCAGTTATACCTTTAACTTTTTCTTGTGAATATTTTTCTTTTAACATTTCCATCATACTGTTGTAATATTCTTGTGTCTTCTCTCCATTCATTATTTTGTGAAAATCTGGTGTGTTACCCTGGGAATATAAATTAAAATATGTTACGCCTTCGCAAAAATAATTTCAAGTATTTTGCCTGCTTTTATACATTTTTTAATGTGTTTTTATGCATAGAAATTTAAAGATGGTGGGAGTGGAACACATGCAAGGGGCACTCTGCTGAATCCTTTTATGTTAACATATTTATACATTGCCTAACATATTAATCTGCATGCGACAATTGTTACACATATTCATATTTTCTTTTTTTTTATATTGAATATTGACCGCATTTGACTTGCATTTGACCGTCTACCAGTCCAAAATGACTCATATAGTTATCTAAAATGTTAGTTACCTTCCATCCATTGCAAATTGTGTACTGACTAACTATTAATATTTCCAGCTCTTTATCCACAACACTTTTCTTCCACTTCTTTCCATTATCATCATCAAATAGTTTGACACTTAAGATTTTCTTGACACTGTAATTTTATATATCAAAATGAATAAATATTAAAATGTAGGTATTTATTTTTCATACACTTACTTACACTTACATGTATTCTAAATCTTTCAACGTATCATCTTTATAAACACCAACTAAAACACAAATTCCTTTTTCTATGCTAACTGGTACATCATCGTTTACTGAAAAGTAAAAACATGCTCTTAATACAAGGTTTTTATTGTAGGTGAGCAATTTATTAAAAATAATAATTATAAAGTAAATTACATACATATAATTTTCGCATTATTTACTCTTTGAATAATGGCCTTCATCTTATATTATCTCATAATTAAATATAAATCTGTTTTATGTGGGATTCATTCATATAAAAAGTATAGCATACAGAAGGCAATAATTTTTGTTTTTATTTTGCTTCACTATTGACGTTGACAGAAATGAATAATTTGTCAATGTCAGCTAATCTGACAAGCCCCGATCATCTATAGATTATAATAATTATGTTCCTCGCCCAGAATACATTTACCCTTTGGGTATATGTGGTCTGTGCATTTAACCAACAAAGGTAGTACAACCTAGTAACTCAATTTCAAAGTTCGCATTATTATACAAAATGTACTGTTACAGCTGCAAACCTGTTAAATTAATTTTATTTATTAAAGTTCAACTGTCGTTCAATTCTATCTCATACTTTGCACGTTCATCTTGTCAGAATATGTAAAGATGTCATTGTAACAATGAAACACGAGAATAAGAATTCGAACTTTCGATTTGAATTTTTCTCTTCTCCACTCTGATAGGAATGCATGTGGTTCAGTACTTTAGGATGGATATGTATTTTTTTTACATCTTCTAAATAAAAATCCATCCTTAGTGTTGAATAAAAATGTAATTAAAAAAAAAAACCAATGTGTTAAAATTTATAATATGACACCACATTAATTGATTGAATCTACAAAATATATATATCTGCTGCTAGTACAGTCAGTAATTTTTACATTGCCTTAGTTTTAAATCTAATCTTTATTTGGAATGTATGAAATTAAAAATAATTTACTCTCCAGATTCATTTATTTTGCTTTCTCTATTATCTGTTACTTCAATTGCTTTTTGCTTTTTGTTTCCTTTTTCATTGGTATTTTGTGAAGATATTTCAATTTCTAGAGTAACAGGTCCATCATTTTGTAATGAAACTTGCATATAGGCACCAAATACACCATCTAAAATTAGAATATATAATATTCGTAAACACATAAGGTTATATAAACAGTTGAACTAATTGATATTTTTTTAAATTTTAGTCTTCAAACATTATTTGGTAAAAATCTGAACTACTGACCTGAGAATATAACATTTTAAACAAATAAAAATGTATGTAGTGTAGTAGAAATCAATGTTTTACGTGAACTCATAATTGTTTACCAGAATGGGTAAATAAACATGATAAAAATATTAATAATGCTCAAGTTCACAATCCTTGCAATTACAGTCGGACACTGCCCCATTACCACATACTGGCCTTTAGTTATTACTTAATTGCATATACTATAACAAATTGGTTAAATACCTTTTATCTTCTCTGGCTTATAAATGCTTTTTAATCTTTCAATAAGCTTATCATAGAACTCCTTGGCTTTCTCCGAAGGCATTGCATTATGGAAATCAGGTTTGTTCCCCTAAATTAAATATTATTAGGAAATTACAAAACTGCTGTTTCTGCAATGGACAGTAAGAAACTTAATCTTCTCGTAAACTTATTCAATAATATTAACTATATAAATAATGAAAATTTATTCTTTTACAGTACCTTCCAAGTGTTATATAATGTGAATTGGCTAACACACAGAAGTTCAAAATCTTTATCTACAATGCTCTTCTTCCATTTCTTATCATTTTCATCATCAAACAGTTTAATACTTAATATTTTTCGAGCACTAGAAACAAAGATAAAATTGTAGATAAAATATGTGCATGCAAAGAGAAAAGTTGAAAACAGACAGATAAAGTGGAAAAATAATATTTAGAAAAAGATCTAGCGTAAGGTCCAAATTCAGGATATTGGTTGGCACCAAAGGGTTTATCGTCATTTTCTTCTTTAGTTCTAATATGTACAACAGATGTATAAAAATGCATAGTACTTACAATGTTTCCATATCCTTTTCATTGTCAGCACCACAAATTCCTATAAAAACGCATGCTCCTTGTCCAATACTGCTTACTATTTCTCCGTTAACTAAAAAAAAAATCATATAATGAAAAATTAGGATTTTAAATTATAATTAATTTGTCCGACAGCTTACCTGCAACTTTAGCATTCATGACACGTTGAATTACAGCTTTCATTGTGATTAATTATATTTGCTTATAGAGATAATATTTATTTATTAAGTAAGCTATTTAGTAGGTTTCTTCTTTAAATAGAAGTCGTATTTCCGATTTAGCGCACCGAGTCTGTCACTGAGACATTGACAATTGACACTTGACAAATGACATTAGCAGATGACGTTTGCATTATAAATATAAATATACACTCTACATCCGAATAAGCACTCTGTAATCTACCAATATTGGAGTTAGTAAACTGGTTCGATATATAGACTTATAATTATTGAGTCGTGTATAATTGGAAGAAAATCGAAACTTAATTATTATTTTAGTTATATAAAAATAATACATTCAATAAATTTATACAGCGTTGAAATTACGCAAAAAGCTGACTGGTATTCTTCAATTAAACATCTACTAAGTATAGTAGTAACATTTACTACTTTATATTTATACGATTGAAAGTAGTAAATATATTATGTTGCTTGAAAACGTTTTAAAATTATTGTTAGGCTGTATATTGTTATTAGCATACTTGCCGGATCTTCTCAGCAGAACTGCCTTCCGAACCGTAGCTTTTTGTTCATATGTTCATTCGACGATTCAAAAGTGCTTATTATAAGTTTATTTAAATAAAGAATATTTTGAATTTTGAATTAGAATTTTGTCTTTTTGTACTTTTACTATATTATTTTTTGTCCTTTTGAATATTGACCTATAAATTTTACATAAAATGATATTTGCTATTAATAAAAAAAGTTTAATTTATCTTACGAATTTAAATTATTTATATCAATTTTTTAAAAGTAATTTTGTTTAGTAATACTTTTACTATAGTTATAGTTATTAAGGCATAAATCAGTGCTAAAATATTGATTAATAATGCACCTTTGAAAGTTAGTAGAGTTTGCTATTTTATTTTTAACTTAACGCCTACATTTTTATGACAGCAAAGTTACACCTCTGAAGTTATCACAATACTTACACAACTTTAGTAACAAAAGTTTTGTTTCCTTTATATCATTTTACTGCGAATATAATAAGTTAATAACTTAGATAAAAATGTATTTTATATCGTTTCAAATTATGTTTCACACTGTATCCCGCACACAACAATCAAAGGGAACGTAGTGTTAAGACACTCCGTAAACTTACTACTACTACTACTATTAAGTACTTTCAAATAGTAATCTTGGTTAATCTGACCTTTACAAGTCTATTTAAATATATTTATAAAAAATAGTAACAGTCCACACAATGGACTACTAGTAAGTAGGTACCGTAATAATTTAGAAACCTGGATAATATACCTTCAGATGTGTAGATATAAATTGTTATGAATATATTTTATAATATTTTAATCAGATTAATGAGGAGAAAGTAGTAAAAGACAGAAATTAATCATTCAGACTAGTTTATTTGGAAAACAACTAAAATATATACCCACATTAAATAATAAACCGAAAAACTGTAAGCGTAAGTAATTTAAGTTTTTCTTAAAGTTACACAGGGAGTGTTGTGCATATAATTAACAATATTAATACTTTACAAAGGTATAAATTATAGCTGATAGTACCCTCGACATTAATTTGGTTTTATCGTATACTATATGAGTGTTCATAGTAAGTTTCACTCTATTAAAATTTAAAAAAAAACAAGTGACATTCTAAGCATTCTAATGTCATTTATAATCTGTGAATATAAAAAAGATATATATTTGCACTTTAGTCGTTAAAAACGATTTAATTATTCCATAAAACCAAAATCTTCAAGTGTAGATCTAACTTAAACGGTGTCTATCTATAATATTATACAACTTAATTTGAAAATTAATAATTCTAATAAGAAACTGGATAACATAGTCAGTAGTTACACACAACTCGCACAATAATACTTACAAATTAAATTTTGTGAATGAATTACCTAAATTCGATATCTAACAAATTTAAAATGAACACTCGTCGACTGCGCATGTGCAAATTAGAGAACTAGTAACTATTAAATGCTTCCTATATCAAATACATTTGATTTTTTTATAACAAACATAACTAAAAAGAATCCTTCTTGATATAAGGTAGTAGGTAATACATCACTTGCAAAACGAAAATTATAAACCTTAGCATAATATAATATAGTTATTAGCCATAGCATTTAAAACTAGGAGTATTTTTAAGCTTCTTCAGCTGTACGTATACCTAATGTATAATTTTGATTAAATACCATAGACAATTTGTAGAATAAGGCTTAGTTTACATAAATAATAATATATATTACAAGAGCTTGTAAAAACAAACAATAATAATTATATTATATTTTAGTATAATTTTACATTATTTTTATGATATTTAAAACGCATAAATTTTAAATTATAAAGTGTTGCCATCCTCCAATAAATAAATAACATAAACGATCATAAAGACGTAAATCTATTTACATACATACATATGTATATCAACAGCCTCTTTAATAACAACCTTAAAAGTTTACAACAAGAAGGTTCCTAAATTAGCCACAACTCTTCCAAATAAGACACTGTTTTAAATATTATTAGAAGCTAAAATAATAGACTTGCCGATGTTTACCTACATCAATAAGTAAGTACTTAAATAAACTAAAAATCACATTAATTATACACTTATTCTTAGTAGAAATCACCAAGGAATAAAATTCGCTCAATCGTTCTCTCGTACATACTAAAGATATAAGTTTAGGATTTAGGTTCTAATTTTAGTGGTTTATTTCTTTCTTCTTCTGAAGGAACAAGGGTGATCAGACCAGCTGTATAAAGCCTGACATGCTCCAAGTATCGCCGTCTATTTTCTGGGTTGCTCATGACCGCAGCAACGAATTCAGAAGTTTCCCGTTGTAGGGCGATGATTTTTTGCTGAATTAGCCTGTTCTTTTGCATTAGTGCTATTGTTTTTAATGCTAATTCAAGAATAACTCTGTTTTGGGCGGTCTTGTCTACGGTGGTAGGCGGTGGTGGTGGAGGCGTGGTGGGTTCCACGGGTGCTGGTGCAGATAGCCAATGCATTCTTTGCAAGCGTCTTGCTTCCCTAAGGCGAGTTACTTGAGAGCCTGAAACAATGAGAAACATTAATTAAAAAACGTGTTCACCTTGTTTAGAAAAAAAATTAAGTTTAATCTTAATATATTAAATTGGCGTCTATATAATTTTCGAATATAACATTTAGTATTCTTAATGCATCTTCATAATTAATTAATAAATTCGTTAATACAAAATAACATTTTCAATAACAAATTAAATTATAAATAATTAATAGTGAGAATCAAAACTAATAAATTATAAATAAATAACAATGTTTCGAACGATCCTAAATGAGAATGCAGCCGTCACGTTATATGCGCATACGTTCAAAAACGAGCCGCCAACAAACAACGTGGTTGGGGCACGTGCTCGATGAGAATTTTAACATCTCTATATACTTAAGTATAGTTATTATTTTGTAAATTATGTGAATTGATTTTTTTATGGTAATAAATATTTTACGAGGCCAGTCGTGGTGTAGGGGTTCAAGGGTGTGACTCTTAATGGGACAGGTTGTGGTTTTGGTGGTCACTCATTCAAATGAATATGTAATATTTTCGAGGCAAAGTGCGGCGTTGAGTTGCGCCATTCAACACTCTTTGCCTACTCTGCTACATACAGGATTTAGTATGAACCAAAAAAAACTGAATATTTTTAGAGCTTTGTTCAATTTTCGATTGATTTTCAAAACTTACGAGACTGGATATTAAGCTGTTTGTTTCAAAATTTTTCTCGTAGGTACTCAATGTGACCTATGCTTACGTGTAAATAAATAAAAAAGCTAATTGTAATTAATTAAAGCATTTATATTTTTTATTAAATTTAATATTAACTATTAATTATTGATTTTATGTTAAAGGGGAAAATTGAGATCTTTTTTGTCACTGCCGCACACGTGACACGCATTAAGATTAATTAATATATAATTTATAATAATTAACTTTATAATTATCCTTATTTTATTATTACTAAGCTATCGTTGGTTCTTTGGTGAAACGTTCACCAAAGTATGAAAAATATATATATAATTATATAATAAAATATATATAATAAATTATTGCTGAATCCAGAGTTCATACTGAGGATGACCATATTAGCTATTGACTTATGTAAAGATTTTCTTTAAGTATTTTTAATGTGGATATTGATTATAGAAACGCTAAAATACGAAAATTAAATTGTTTGTAGATTGATAGATATTGGGTTAGAATATCCAATTATATATAGAAAACTTAGTGTCTTAACACTAGGTACCCTCTGCTTACCCTCCTGTGTGAGGTATACAGCGTGAATCTGATTTACATATAGAAAATGAGTCAATACGAGCCTTAAATTGAATATTGTCGATATAATTCAAATGGATAGGTAGGTGATAAGTCAAAATTATTCTAAATAGTAAATATTTATAAAGGAAACAGTTAAAATGGAAATTAAGGCATCACGTGTATGCTGTATATACTTATAAGTGGCGTTATAAACACAAATGTGCCGAATAAATATTCATAATAATGGCCGTGATACACTTAAATAGTGGCACAGATATATTTTTTTATTTTTTTTAGCTTAATGCTGTATGTCGCTCATATGAATCCGAATTCTGGAGGCATTATAAGGCAAGTATTGAGTGGCGGAACTCAACGCGGTGTTTTGCCTCGAAATTAGAGCGAAGAAAAGAAAATATTAATTAATTCATGTCCTCGAAATAGAGTCGAACCGACTGTCTCTCTGATTATATTCGTTAATTTAATATCAAATTAATTATAATTGAAGTTTTTATACCTAAAGCTTTTGTAATGAATAAAATAGTATTTTTGAAAACAAATTAAATATTCAAATACTTCACGTGATTACAAATGGATTCAGTAAAGTTTTAAAAATTGAGAATGCTATAGAAACACTAATCCAAAACGTACGATGTAGAGTATGGGAATCTAGCTAATTTATAAGGTTTTAAAGTAAATATTCAGATTTCAGTACCAATACTAGGTATATCTATAATATATAAATTACTTATTAGGAACTATGAGTTTATTAACTCGAAACTCTGCTTCAGGAAATATTTATGAATGTTTGTACATTTACGAACAAATAAAAACAATGTTTAAAATTAAGGAAAAATAAAATGGAATCTCATTCCCGCGTGCGTGAGTCAATATATTATTATTACGGAGAATGAAGAACAGAGAGTTTATTCATAATATGCCGCTATTTCTTGACGACTGTTTAGTACCAAAAGATAAAATAACTTAACATATTTTGTGTTAGGATGTATTTACTAGATTTTAAATAAACATTTTTCTTCATTACAATCATTTGTACTATTTACCGAGAATACATTAAGGAAAAGTTGATTAATGAAAAGTTTAGATATAAAAAAAAACCAGTTGGGTTTTTTCTTTCATTTTTAAGCACTAACGTCAAAATAACGTCACATATGACGATATGAACATAAATAAATAAAAGAAATTAGTTATTACTGGTATTTTACGTCATTTAGTAGCTTTCAAAATTATTTCAGCTTAGGCTCTAAGCCTTAGGGAATCCACTTGTATTTTATTACCTAATGCTTTATATATCTAGTAAATAGATTAAAAATGTAAAATAATATGAAAATTAAAGATCTTTTAACATTTCTAAAACAATAAAATCATTATATTACAAACTTTAATACATTAACTAACGGTCTTGATTTGTTTAGAAAGTGTTAGTCTAGCTCCGTATATATGTAGCTAGGTGAATGACCTAACTCTATCAATGGCTGACATCTTACGTACTAAACTATATGTATAATCTATAGATACAATTCTGAAGAAACATTTCATTAGAGAGGCCAATTTTAATAAAGTCAAAAAAAGGCTTTAATAAACTGAATTTCTATATATTCCTAAAACTGAATGATTGTTCTAAAGCAACATACACAATGAAGGTTTATTTATTAAATATGTGTAAAAGTGTTATTAATTTATTTATCTGCTATAAATAAATAAAAATAATTATCATAAGTTCTCATCAAATACTATTGTTGCTTACTTTCCTGCAAATGAAGTGTTGTTTGTAGCCGTTTGTAGCTTAACGCCGCTTTTTGTCAGAATTTTTGCTTGTTACCAGAGAGATTATATTATTTTATTTACTTATAATATTATAAATGTTTCATAAGTAATTAAAAAGTAAAGCTTTAAAAATGTGTAGAGAAAAGTTATTTTAGCTGCTATTCGCATTTACCAAAATTTTTAACTCTCTCTATTGAAAACTGAAAATAATTTCATAAATATATTTAATAAATATTCGTTTAGTTCAAGCGGGCGTAGCCGAGTTCGGGTGCACTAGTATGTATTATATATATAATTTTCTACTTTATTGTCTTAAACATTTAACAGTACACGACCGCAGATAAAAGAGTACGTAACGCAAATTATGAAATATTGCATAAACATTGATTGTTCTCATGAAATAAAGAAAATGATTGGAGGTACATACTTTAAAAAATATTGTCAATTATAATTTAGAAGTATGTATATTTAATTTTTAGTTGTTAATCGAACTACAAAACCAGAAAGGACATTTTCATTTCATGTTTTTGTGCATTTTCATTCAGCATATTATATTGGCAAAACGAATGATTAGTCACTCTGTTCTTCATTTATATCTTCTTAACACATACATATAAGGTATAACCGCTTTATGTTTATGGTAAAACGATTTTTTTTAATTATATATATTTTTTAATATTGTCATGACAGTCCAGCAATATTTAGATATAATATTTTTTAAAATTTTTCATGATAATATTTTTTATATTCATAAAGTTTATCGTTTTACCTATTAAAAACCATAATTATTTTGTGTCTAAATTTGAAGTTTTTTTTGTAATAGTGAGAAATTTAAGAAATTATAGGCAAATATAAATTATATAAAAAAAAGGATATACATTTATTATCAATCATCAAGTCAATTGTCATTTTTTTTTGATAAAATCGAATAAAATAAAATTTAATTATTTAATCCTAATATCAACAAAACAAAAATTCAATAATAATATTGCATTATCTTCATAATAATAAACATATCTAGCAACAATTATTTATTTTCTCCATTGCGGTAGGTCAGTGCCTCAAGTTGCTATGGCTCTATCTATTTATTCCCACGCCAAATTATAATGAAAGCTTACCTTTTTTTATTTTCCTAATCCTCTTTTCACACATTTTCCTCGTTTAAACACAGCTGGCTGGCGCCAAACACAATAAAAACAAAATTTGAAAATCGAACGCGTTGAACTACGTGCGTGTCGCTCGAGCTCCGAACTAGGTTTGAAAATCGAAGGCCCGGGCCGTCTCGACGTGAACACTGAAGCGCCACAGAGCGAGATGGAAAGTTGTATTGTCATGCGAAAATAACCATTTCCACAAAACATCACGTTTTGTTTTGAATAATATTATTTATTATGCTTTTATGAAGGAACATTTTAATGTCCTAAATTACGCCGTTATGACGGAATTGTATTTACTATAATACCTCAAACACTTGATGGTTTTAAGTTTGATTCCATTTATGTTATTATCTATGTTTTAAGCATTTTAGTTAGATAGCTCGAGTCCGTCACCCAACACGCATTATCGTTAAAGTTCGCTTAGAGTGGAGAAATAAATGTTTTAGCACTGAAATCTGTTAATAATGTACGAAGAGAAACTTAAATATTACGATCGTTAAATAATTTAGATAAGAACAGTAAATCAATTTACATGTACTAATGGATTTATTTATATTTAAACAAGAAAAAATACTATTTTAAGATTAACTATAAAACAGAGTTAAAAGTAACATCAATTTTAGATATTTTGTTAAATCAACTGAAGAAATTATTGACGGAAATTTATTTTAAGAGTTATTATTTTATTTGGAAAAATAAAAATCATACTATTTTGCCATTTAATAATGATCCCATGTTAAATTATACATACTTATATGGAAAAAACGTGTTAATATTTGAAATCTACTATATTTTTTGTATTTTATTTTGCGACAACCATTCAATTAAATGTTAAATAAGTGTACTTGAAAATTGACATGAAAACGATATTATTGTACAAAGTTATAAACGTTTAGCAATCGTTTAAACTTATAATTAGTTAACTTCTAATAAAAATTCCTAACGACTCGCTAAAAGTTTGCATACAGTTAATATTCTACTTCCGATAATAAAGTTCACGATATTTTAGAACCATTTAATTATTTAAAATGGTTCTTGCTATGCAGTACTGGAAATTATTTTAAGGTTTAATTTAAAACAAGCTCTTGCTCTGATTCTCCCTCGTGGTCGAATGGAAATAAAGACTTGTGACACATTCCAGTTGCCGGAAGTAACTCTGACCATGGGTTAAATTTAAACATAGCCTATCATAACCTTTCTCGACAAATGGACTCCGCCATAAAGAAAAAATAATAAAGGGGGAGACCTCGGTTGACCTTCGAAGACACAGTATCGAAGATACTGGAGGAAGTTAAGGAGAAGGAAGGACTCTCTGAATACCACGCTAGGGATAAAGCGTGAAGTTCAATTAAGATAAGTTACATTTTAAGTCACTATAAAAGCATTCTTCCATGGGCATATGGTTAAAATTTGAGTATTTATTTTAATACTTGTAATATAGAGGTCGTCGTGGCGCAGGGTTACAAGAGTGTGAGTGTAACGCGACGGTTGCAGTTCGTTCGGTTATTATTTATCAATATTCGCTCTGGCTCTAAGCTAAAAAGCCTGGCGTTGAGTTCCGCCACTCAACACCCAATGCCGGCCAAAAATTAAGCGAAAAGTGGGAAACAGAGTGTCTTAACACTAGGTTCCCTCTATCTCCTGCTATATGCGGGATACAAAATTACCCATTTAAAAGGGTAATTTCTATAATGGTAACACAGCAGAGGCGCAGTACGCACGTCGCATGGTGCAACACGTGTACACGAATTACCGGGGACCGCTATCTGCCGGACATAAAGCTACGTTACACTGAACTTTTTATCTTTAGATTAAATTAATATTAGAATATCTGAAAATAATAAACGTCAGCACATTCTATATTTATTTTTTACGATAATATATAATATGTCTATATATTTTATATGCCACGTAATATGTTACATATATTATGTTATGATAATAAATGATTGTCAAAGACAAAGGATATTAAATTTAAAATATCATAATGTTATGTATTTTAAAATTGCATAAACTAATTTAAATAATGTACTATTATGTATTTTGTTGCTAACTACAACTTTGTAATGGGAAAATTGTTGATAAATATTTTTAAATAAATATAGATACTTTATTATGTATTACACATATACAATGTAGAAATTTATGTTTATTTTTAAATCATGATTATTCTTAAATCATGTGTTTTTTTAATATAATGTAAACGAGGGTACTTTCACGTAAAAACGTTTGTAGTGCGACTAAGAAGTATTTTACTTTTCGAGGATGGTTCTAAGTTTAATTTTCATAGAGCATTCACGTTATCTCATTTCGTGAACAGAGTGAATTAAAACCAGGTTTCACAATTAAAATCCTTAAGAAATTAAATATTTTTTTGGTGAGATTAAGTACGGTTTTGAGTTTTATGTTTCACATTGAAAACACTAAATAAAGACGATAACCAAAAAAAATTGTAAAACCAATCAAATGGCTTGAACTATAATAAATATTTAATCAAGCACATTAAAAAAATAAAAACATGTACAGTGTGCTCAGTTGACATTGTACGCTCCATTTTAATTCGTACGTCGACGTAGACACGTTGTGACGGCAGACATAACAACGCGACTTATGATTCACTTGTTATGAGCTCACATATCATTGTTTAAAATGCAGCATAGGATTTGAAAATAATTTATCTAAGAATTTAAAGCACGTATATTCGTCGTGGCCTCGTGTCACAACGGTGGGTTCGATTCCCACTTGGGGGAATGAACTATTATTTATTAATATTTTAATTTCTTCGTTCTGGTATCAAGGCGCGGCGTTAAATTTCGTCACTAAGCACACAATTTGCCGGAATATGGGAAACGGAGTGTCTATATAATAACTTCCACGTATAGACAGCGATCAGTTACAATTTTATTATATCTATAGATTACTTTCTAATTAAGAATTTATAAAAAATAATTAACTAATTTAAATTAAAACTATTTAATAAGTCCAATCGATTTGCAGATCTAAAATTCTAAACAATATTAATTCTTAAAGCAAAAACATTTCTATTGAAAAATTATAATGGATATCAACATTTTACCGTGAATTTTACAAAACAATGAAATTGCTTATAACGATAATGAGAATCCCGTTGGTCTCGCTGAGCCAGCGGAACCTAATACTGAAGGCTTAGGTGAGTACATAACTACCTTGTCCAATTATTATTATTGTTATTGAATGATTGATCATTGACAAATTTCTTAAAAAAAAACGAAATAAAAAACAAACGAAAAAAATATATATTAAATATTATGTTTGACTAAGCCGTTTCCAATGAAACTAGAAAAAAAGAAACAAAAAATAAATGATTCTTGTTATTCACAAATTTTTAATAAAATAAAAAAAAATCGTAAAGATTATTTTAAATATCCTACATCCGTCCAAAGTAAGATAATACTGGCTGGTTGGTACCTGCCAGTAATATAAAATAATTCAAATATGGAAAACTACCACATTGCCCACCACGTGGTGCTCCGTTGAGCGTGCGCACAACGTGCTCAGGGTCCCTGCTATAATACATTAGAATAAAAAAAAACAGCATCTATTTATCATGTTATTTCTTTTTACTACGAAGGAAATATCCGTTTTGTATGACGTATGTAGATAACGATTCTAGCGTCAATATTTTACGTAAATAAGATGGTTTTTTTAATGAGGCCAGTGGTGGCGCAGTGGTTGTGGGTTCGATCCCCATTCGCGAAATTGAAATGTTGATTTTAATTTATATTTTCATTTCTTCGCTCTGTTGTCGAGGCAAATCGGGGCGTAGTGTTCCGAAACTCTACACACAATGCCTCCAGAATTCGGCGGAAAATGGGTAACGGAGTGTCTTAACACTAGGTTCCCTCTACCTACCCTGTTTGCAGGATGTAGGGTAAAGCTGATGTTATTTGTTGTTTTTATTGTAAGATAATTTGAGCTTTGGGAAACCACGCCCAGATTTTATTTAAAAAAAAACAGACAAAAAGCACATTAACATTTATCCACGTGAGAACTTTTGGTTTCTATTGGACAGTTTCTGTGGCATATCCGATGTTATACATTTTTTTTTAGAATTTAGATGATATATTAGCAATATCTAATATTAACATTACCTACCATATAGGTTTTTATGATGCAAATGAACCAGTTTTTCGTTTTGGTTGCGAAGCGCAGCCTCTATTGATTTACTGGACCAGCAGTTCATTCTATAAATATAAAGGGGGAATGCTGGGTGGGGTGCTTCTCCCTGACTATGTAATATGATGCAATAAATATATGAAAGTTGGATAATTTAATTTTCCAATAATATTTACTTAAGCCGTTTCATATGTTATTATATAGGTAATAGGCAAAAGATTTTTGGTGAAATACTCCTCAATTCTCGATATTTTCTTCATTTACTTATCTTATGTACTGGTAGCCTAAACTCTAAGCTCACCAGAACCTCCGTCTGTCTGTCTGTCTGTCAAGAGCAAGAACTGACGAAAGACTGGAAACTATACTATCCTTAAAAGGGGGACGAAATTTAGTATTAAAGCCGCTAGTTCAAGTGAGGTATTAGATGAAAGGGCTCTGGCTAAGCTAGTCAATTTTTGTACGGAAACTTCTGTGGGCGGGCCCGACTCGCGCTTGTCCGATTTTTTATACTTAATTTTTTGTTAGAAAATATTAGATTTGTAACAAGCAATCTTATTAATATTTGTAAATGTCTTTGTCTTTGTATTTTTGTAAATATCAAAAATATTGATTAATTAACATGATAAAGTTTGTTTTTTCGCTTAATTTAGTTATTGATAATATTTTTCCTCATATTTATTTGCTAATATTGACTAAAATGTTTTTTAAATGATGTCATATTACAATCAATATTAAAAATGTAATATAAATTTCGTAATAAGTTTCGACAATATAAATAAAAGTAATTACTTGATTTGAATCCGACAGTGAAACCGGTCAATATTCCTATATAAATACTTTGGTACCTCGTAATTGGTACCTTAGGTACCTACACTAGACCAGTCAAAAAAGTCTAAATGTTGATCAGACAACTAATATATGTAAAAAATTACATAATATATGTAAAATTTTAAATACATGCAAAACGAGATAAGAACCGAATAAATTAGCAAGCAAACTGCAAGCCGTTATCGTTTACATACATATAATTAGATTAATTACATTTTGCAAAAAAAAAAAACTATATATTTTTGAAGCAAAATCGTCACCAATTCAAAAAAGCTTTAGCTAGTAACGTCATCAAAGTGTTAAGACACTCCGTTCATCACTTCCTGCTGAATTCTGGAGGCATTGCGTGTTCGCGCAACTCAACGCTGCGCTTTACCTGGACTCCAAAGCGAAGAAATGAAAATATAAATTTAGATAAATATGTCATTCCCTCGATTGGGGATCGAATCCACAACCAGTCGATTTACCGCCACACTTGTGCCCTAGGCCACGGCTGGCCTCAAATATAAAGCATATAGACCATAGAAATATGCGTGAAGCGTGTTCATTTCATTTGTCCATTGTTAGTGCGTCCTTCGTTGCACGCGCGTGCACGCCAACGTGCTGCAACGTGCGATGACCTGCACCAACCTCGTGTTGGTACACGCCGGCCGCGGTATGGCGACTCATTAAACGTCACTATCGCTAATGAATTGAAATATCTGGGGTGATACTAAAATATATAATAGCTTTTTTTTAGCATCACGCTGTTTGAGAGTACGGAGTGTCTTAACACTAGTCTCTGTCCGCCTCGTTTTTTTTTATTAAATATAATATGCGGTGACTAAAGGTTTAGAATTTTTCCATTTAACAATACGGATTGAAAGATTATTATTATTATTTATTTCAGCTTCACGCTGTATCCCGCACACAGCAGCGTAGGCAGAGGGAACTTGGTGGTACAACACTCCATTCCCCATTTTCCGCCGAATGAATGTTCGAATGTTCGCAATTGTTGAAAAAAACAGTGTTGGTTATCCCACAATTACATTCTTGAAACAGTCTAAAAATATTTTAATATCTTCTTCCTGGCATTAATCCCGGCTATTACCAGGGTCTGCCTTCTTCAACCTACTCCACTTTGCACGGTCTTTTGCGTCCTCGGTGGTTAGACCATTGGCTCTCATGTCCTGCATAACGACGTCCAACCAGCGCTTCCTTGGGCGTCCGGGAGGTCTCGCTTCAGGAACTGGTATAGCATGGCACTTGCATCCGACATAGTTCCTAGGTTCTTATAAACCATCTCAGGCGAGGATATTTCAATATGTATGTATTATAAATAGCATGATGATATCTGTAGTGGGTATAGTAAAAACAAAGAGTCTGTCTTCCAAAGGCTTTTAATAATTATAACTTTATAAGTACTTCTATCATCCATGTTAAAGAAAAATGATTCACAAATAATAATTATAATAAAATTATGGATGAATAATGATTTAAAAAAATATATGGACATATTGTGTAAATGTAAATTAATATTTTTTAAAAAATATTATTAATTTACATATAATAATATTAATAATATTTTTTTAAATTCATTGTAGATAGCCCATTATAAGTTTTATGATATGCATTTAATATGATAATAAAAAGCTTTTAGAACCTACAAACCTTTTTGTTCTAGATAATCAAATGATTGCCAATATTTTTTATTTTAAAATAATAATTATTGCAAAAATTATTTGCAATAATTGTTATTATTTATAGTTACCCGTTCGATCTCATCAATACACTTCCGTTACCATTTTCAGTGCGCGAAATTCTTACCAGAGCGAAGGAATGAAAATATTAAGTATTTCATTTTCTATTCTCTGTTTGTTTCTGTCTGTTTTTCTTCCACAATATATTCTCTGGCATTCCTTATTTGAGGAGACCCGTTGAGACCCGTTGAGTGTGCCTTGAAAAAAATCGGTGAAATGGAGAAACGGAGTATCTTAACTCTAGGTTCCCTTTGCCTACCCTGCTAAATGCGGGATACAGCGTGAAGCTGATTAAAAAAAATTAAAAAAAAGAAACATTTTAAAGTCTATTGAATATAGACATGTGATTGATAAGCGTTGGAAGTCACGTACCTACTATATACTCCATTGAAACACACTCGTAGCCACCATGTGACTGTCACACAAGCCGGCACGTTATTGGTAACGTTCAGAACAACAGTAGTATACGGGTTTGTCGAGTACGAGCGTCTGGTCTTAGGTTCGATGTCTGAGGATGAAAAGTGCAATAAGTATTTATTTACTGGTTTTGTCACTTTAAAATCAAATAATATATAAAAATAGATGATTTATTAAACTGAATAACGAGGCCGACGTGAGACGGACAAGCGTGTGAATGCGACAGTTGTGAGTTCGATTCCTATTCGGGGGAATAATTATTTATTAATGTTTTTTTCGCTCTGTAAACAAAGTAAAGCGTGGCGTTGAAATCCGCCAGTCAACACAAAAGTCGTTAATGGAGTGTCTTAAGTCTTAACACTAGACTCTCTCTGGGTAGGCAGATTTCTCTGCTATACACGGAATACAGCCTGATGAAAAAAACCCAAATAAAAATGTCATTTTTTCAAATTATAATAATATTTTATTAATAAAAATGTCATCATAATTTTTTATTAATAAAATACGCAATATATTATGGAATTCGAAAAAAAAACAATAATGTTTACGGAAGTGCGGTAGTCTTAGAGTACCTAAGCAGACAGCTAGCAGTCACGTTTGATTCCATGTAGCGCCTACAACGTGCTGCATTTGCATGAACACCGTGACAGAATTACTTTGTATTGATATATTTTTTTATTATCATAAATACATCTGGTTATCTATTACATAAAACGTTCTTATTTTACGCGGCGTTTAGCTCCGGAAAGACATTTGACAGGTGTCTCTACATCTCGTATTTGCTTTATATGGGTTAGACTTTATTAATTTTGCTAGGTTTCCTCTTAAATATGCATAAGTAATTTTTTAAAATAAATATTTTTATAACTCTAGAAACGTCCTAACAGTTCAATCCGCTATCTAGGAAAACTTATAAATATTTAATATATTAAAAACATTTTTATATTGGAAAAGCTATAAATGTGATATCTACGTCATATCAATGTTTTCCATAAATTTTCCATTAATTTCTTTAAATAATGACTCATAAGCTCGCACAAGCGTATAACTATAAAAGAGACTAGTTGTGAGTTCGATTCCCATTCGACAAAATGAAATATTTAATACTTTCATTTCTTCGCTCTGGTGTCGAGGCAAAGCCAGTTCAACCACTTAACACGCAATGCCTCCAGAATTGTTTGGAAAATGGGAAATGGAGTATCTTAACACGCGGTTCCCTCTGCCTACTTTGCTGCGTGCGGGATACAGCGTGAAACAGAAACAGAAAAAAAAACTATTCTCGTGTATCTCGGCAGGAAAATACAAACGCTTTTTCCGCTCACGTTCACCAGACCTTCGTCTGAGAGGATATAATGCGATTAGTTTTACGTCGAGTATTATTAACAGGAAGTGTGCATTTTAAACTCACGTGCTGTCTTTTGAAGTAGTTAACGGCTATAGTTATTAGATTATATTATAACCCTCCTTTTTTATTCGGCGTAGTCGGGTAAAAATTAGTTAATTTAATTAATTAATGTACACATTTTTTTGTCTCAGAGGCCAGTAGTGGGCAAGAGGTTATGAGTTTGATTCAGGCGCGAGGAAATTAAATATTTAATATTTTCTTTTTTTTTCGCTGGTTAGCTCAATACGTAATATTGCTTCCAGAATTCGACGGCAAGTGGGAAACGGAGTGTTTTAACACTATGATCCCTCTGCCTATTCAGATGTGCAGGATATAGTGTGAGATTCATTTAATTTTTTTTTCTTAATTAATAGTTGTAGTCACTCACCTTTCGACTATTTGCAGGACTTAGTGTTGGTGCACTACGCTCTACTTTTTTTGAGCACGCCGGGGAATCTAAACTAAACTTATGATAACGAAACTTATGATAACGATGGTATTTTTATTTGATTAAATATATATATTATCGTTCGTACATTTCAAGAAATATTTTTATTCTTCGTTTGTGTTTCATGTAGAGCAAGGCAATTTAATATTTTAATCACAAAATAAATGGAAGGTAGCTTAGTCTATTTTCATATACCAGGTCAATCGATTTTTCTTCTTATACCTCGTATAGCTTTTGCCTTATGAATTTTAGGAGATAGTTTACTTTCATTAAAAATAATCCATGTCGACAAGTAATGCGACGGTTGTGGGTTCGATTCCCACTCGGGGGAATAATTTTTACAGTGGGTACAAGGGTCCTTGTGCCGCTACGAGTATTTACTATAAGATATTTACTTAGATACATAATATTTACAATTATTATTTAACCAAATAAGTATATTGACATTATATGTATAGGTGGACTTAACCTATAAACACTTGTCGGTTAATCTTTCTCATATTACTTGTAGGTGTGTACTTGTCACGTTGAAATCCACGCTGTCTTGCCACCAGTAACGTGCCGTAGATTAGCTTCGCTTTAGCAAAAATGTGTTTAGTAAGTAACTTCATTTAGTATTTGATATTTTAAATTATGAAATTAGAGCTTGCAGTTTTATAATAGAGCCTTATTCCAAATCGAATCTAATATAATTGAAGTTTAAGCCCCCCAGAATCATCATCGTTGTAAAATTTTCATAATTAATTAAGGTTCACTTTTATTGTATTTTTAACATTTGGTTGAAAAGGTGTAATATTATACCTAATAAAATTATAAGAAAATATACTAAAACAGTGTTTAATTATAATTTCTCATAGTTATGTTGTTTTATATAAGTTTAAAATATTCAAATACAAAATATTATTTGTAAAAATACTTAAAAATAATATTTATGCAAATAATTCTGCTTATCTATCCAAAATTCCTCTTAAAAAGATAAAAAAGATATAAATTCTACGCAACCACGTGACGTGGCTATCTGTATACAATAATTATCACTTACAGTTCAATTCAATTAATCAATTAGTTCTTGTATTGCTGTAATGATCACAATGTATGTAATTTATGATTATAATTACTTATTTACAATGATTATTTTAATATGGAGATAGCTTTAGAAAAATCATTTTCTTAGAAGGAACTAATGTTAAATATAAAGAAAAAAGAAAAGAAAATTTATATTTTAGTTCTTATCAGCAGAAAATATTAAATAAAACGTGAGTCATATTTAAAGATATATTTATATATCTATGTGTAAATAGTTTTTTTTTTTGAAGTTTTATCTGTTCTAATGTTCATTAAGATTTTAAATTTAAAGTTTAATAATATAGATAGATGGAGATAGTTATTTTTTACTACTAATAGATTTTCGATGCTGGATTTCTTCAGCTCTATAGGAACAAAAAATTATGAATAAATGTTAAAGAAGAAATTATTATACTAACTAATTACTATTATACCTTTTCACCAATCTTAATAGAGAATAGTATAATAACAACAAAACATAACAATATATTCATTCAATTATATGTAAGGCGACGATAGTCGGTTCGATTTTGACTCGAGGAAATCAATTATTAATTGTCTTAAAAATTCGGTCTCTTAACACTAGGTTCCCTCCGCCTACCCTATTAATCCTGATATACGAAGGAAAGCTAAAAAAACACACCAGACACATCCAAGGCGATAACAGTCCTACGTACAAAGTAATCTTTCTCCTCTTATCTCTACTCATTATAGGTTAATGCATATAGCAGTAAACGTTAAAAGCGTCACCTTGCAACGTAATATACGAGTAGTAAACATCGGGCACGTTTGTGTGCACACGAATTATGGCAATCGCGATTTATCACCGCCGATCTGCCTGCGTAAGGTTATTTATGCTATTTGTATGGAAAAAATAAATTTTATAGATAATAAAATACATAATTATTTGAGGCAGTAGTGGCGCAGCGGCACAAGTGTGGCTGTATCGCGACGGTTGTGGGTTCGATCCCCATTCGAGGAAGTGAAATATTTATTTACGTTTAGGTATATTTCCATTTCTTCGCTCTGGTGTCGAGGCAAAGCGCAGCGTTGAGGTCTGCCACTTAACACGCAATGCTTCCAGAATTCGGCAGAAAGTGGGGAACTAGGTTTCCTCTGCCTACCCTGCTGTTTGCATGATACGCATGAAGCTATTTTTTTTATAATAAATGTTATCTAATTGCAATGGTAATGCTGCTCGTGCTTCCTTGCTTCCTCGTGACGCAGTGCGTCTGCACTGCGTCTGCAAATATAACGGTTGTGGGTTCGGTTCTCATTTAGGGGAATTAATTGTAAAAAACTTAGTCCTCTCGAATTTGGGCGGAAAGTACAGAACGAAATACCTTAACTCTAAATTCTTTCTAAAGTCTAACTTGTATTTGACCGATTTTTTAATACTGCGCGTTAATTACTGTTAAGGCTGAAATTCGCACTTAACTATCAGAATCAAAAGAGAAATCGAATCTCCAACTATTTAACATACTTCAATAATATATTATTCAGTTTGACATTGGAAAATAAAATGCATATGAATAATTTAAAATAAGGTTACATACTCCAGGGTTTTTTTTTTTTGGTATTTTAAGATATTATGATGCGACCGTATTATAATTTTAAATCCTCCAAGAAAAAAATTGTGTTTCTAGTACAATATTTAGGGGTGATGAAAAGAAAAATAAGTAATTATTGTGTAATTTTTATTATTAATTTCTAATTTGTTTAACATTTGCAAGACATACACTAAAAAATAGTGATTTCAAAAAATACCACACATTTATTAATATAACAAAGTAAGCAGAGTGAATCTGCTAGTGTCAATACACTCCTGTCCGCCCGAATTTGACTATTATACAAACTTTAAATAAATTTATTTTGGGAGCATTCTTTCTATGCGCTACTATAAAAAAAATATCTCTTTTTTATTAAGACTTCGTATTGTTTTTGCGGCAATAGCTCAAAATATGGAAAATATTGCATATTTTTCACTATTGTTTACTACGAGTACCGTGTTGGGAACCCTAGGTCACGTTGTGGGCACGATTCGGAAGTGCACACGGCTGACCACGTTTCACGTTGCTATAATGTCGTATATGTAAGTAGCTACATATGTTATTGAGATCACAAATTGTTTATACACTTTACAAACACAAGTGAAAACGTTGTATCTAGAACTAGATCAAAATATGTTAATCTATTTTGTGGTTTCTGAATTCAGTTATATTATAGAAATTAAATTAAAATCTTTTTTTTTAAAACTGAAACCAAACGTATTTATTTATTACTTCTTTTTCATCTTCACTCTCTATACTATAGCAGTGTAGGCAGAGGGAGTCTGGTGTTAAGAGATTCTTCTTCTCACTTTCTGCCAAGATATTGGGGCTTTACTTCAAAAATGGGAATCAAACCCACAACCTGTTGCGTTTACAGTCACAGACTTACCTCAATATGATTTGGAATTATACCTATATGGCTATGTGTATAGGAAATACGATTTAAATTTAGATATTTGTAATAGACTGAGATCCCGGAGCCCCCAGACCAATGTCATTAATAATTTCCAAAGCTTTGCTAAAGCTTTGGAAATTATTAATTTTGGAAATTATTAATCTAATATGTAGTTAAGACAGTATTTCGTACTTATTGACTTGAAATTGGAGCCCTTTCAGAAGAATGATTTAATAGTAATTTTCAACCTTTTTACTATTGGGAGAAAACTTTTTACCGGATTCATGGACAAGCACATGAAGATCTTGGTGCTCCTCCATGACGCTGGCCGGGGTAAACAACTACGTGCGTAAAAAATTTAATCGACTACTATACAAACATTATCTATATATATAAAAGGACTTGTCCTCACTGACTGAGGTAAGACGCACGCACAGGCGTAACCGCTGTGCGTAGAAACGTGGAATTTGGACAGATGTTTACTTCCATAATCTGGACATCCACTAAGAAGGGATTTTGAAAAATTTCAACCTTAAAGGGACGAAATAGGGGTTGAAAGTTTGTATGGAAATAAATTTAAATCGCCACCGATTTTTATAAAATTTGAAATTTTGATTTTTAAAAGTATAGTAGTCTAGAATTCTGCCCCTAAGGGTGCAAATAAGGGGTTGAAAGTTTGTATAGAAAAATCTTTAAATGGCCACCGAGATTTATAATATTTGAAACTTAGACTCTTAAAAATATTTAATTGAACACATGTTTCATGGTTTGCTAGAATTCACCCCTAAGGGTCCAAATAAGCAGGCGAAGCTGCGCACGTCCGCTAGCATAATATAACGACATTTCTTATAATAATATTGAAAGATTTATTTATAAAAATATACATAATAAATTAAACAAATAGTAAAAAAATCTTAATTAACATAACCTTCGTAACAGGTGAAGTAATAAAAACAATATATATATGATTAAGGCTTTTTCCACTGGTACCCAAAATTAATTTCCTGACCTCCTTCCTCAAACATGTTTTCCATATCAACTAGTTACTAAAAATAAACTTAAGGTAAAAAGATATAGCTTACCTATATTTAAGATGATCTTTCACATTTGTGAAGGAAAAACTAATTGGAAATTAAATAACTGAATGCACGTATCAGCTCAAATGACTAGGTAAGCTGGTAATTGTTGGCTCGGCATCTAGGTCGGGATACACGCGACACGAGCACGTGTGAACAGCCCATGACACCAATACCGCCACTTAGCTGCTTAGTTAACTATAATAAACTGTCTTTGCATTTGATTTACAGATAATTTATATTTGAATTAAATAAATAAATCAGTTTTACGCTATAGGAAGGGTAGGCAGAAGGAACCTAGTGTTAAGACACTTCGTTCTTTAATTTTTTGAATTATTATGTTTTTTTTACACTACGTAGGTATGCAAGAACAAAACTATTGTGATTGCGTCGATAGCTATGGATTTACTTGCTCATATACTCATACTTCGTCGCTGGAGGGTAGTTATTATTAAGGTATCAGTATATTAAGATATACCGTTCCCCACTTTCTGCCGATTTTTGGAGGCATTGTGTGTTGAGTGGCAGAACTCAACGCCGCGCTTTGCCTCGACACCAGATCGAAGAAATGGAAATATAAATTTTTAAATAAATATTTCTTCTCGAGTGGGGAACCCACAACCAGTCGGTTTTACAGTCACACTGGCCTCTATATAGAACTATATAGAACAAAATGTAGATATTATTTATTTTTACTAATATAAAAGGTTGTCGATCAAAGCTTTCTTTCATTTTATCGATAGCAAAAATGTAAATAAGAAATAAATCAAAGAAAACATTTTGTATTTATAAACTGTAAATTTCAAATATTATTTATGTTTATAATAAAATTTTGCTTGTTTTCTATTCGTTATTATATAATTATGAACACTTCGACGGTCATATGTGTCGAGGCCGGTCGAGTCAACAATGAAGATTTTACACGATTGCCTATTGTAAAAACTATTTCGCAATTTTATTGATAATATTACTTTATAAGGAATTTTAACGTATAGATAAAACTAATGTATGTCGATAAAATGACGAAGCCTCAGTTAAAAACTGAAGAAAAAAAATTATATGTCAAGTTTTTTAAAGATAAATTTATTTTATATGAGACTAACACTGGGTTTTATTGCAGACACATTAAAAAAAAGGATTTTTAAATACTTAAAAGTCACCATCTTAGTTAAGTGCTTTGATTATTTTTTTCTTTTTCACAGTATTAATATTTCTTTAATTCTTTTTCTGTAATACCCACGTTTCCACGTTTCGCCATATAAGAGTGTCGGTACCAACACTGCATTATGCGTGGCCAAATTAACAGCTGTACTGACGTTTCGCCGTCTCATCAATGCAACTAATCTATATAACTATCTCCTATCTTCCATCTCTAATGAAGATAGTTTCCATTTCAGTAATTTTTCCTAATGTTTTACCATTGACTTTTCCTTTTGCGAAGCCTTTGTCTCACTTGCATTCAGACTTAGACCATTATTTTCACACTCTTCTTTCAAAGCGGTGACTTCATTCTGATGATGCAACAAGCACTCCATCATCTGCATACAGCAAGCAATTTACAATGTCTTGAAGACATTTGAAAATAAGTTATAATATATAAAAAAATACTTAAAAAACAACTTATAACGCGGATTGTAATGACAAAAATAGCTTGATTAGTAATTGAGGGTATATTTAAAAAAACTTGACGTAATAAAAACATTATAGGTAAGATTACCCTCTTAGGTTTTTAACTGGTTTTGTTTTAAACATGCATTCTTCTACTGTGTAAAATTATCTCGTTTATTACCGTACAACCTCCTTCGTGTCTTCTCCACACAACGTGACATTGGTGGACCTGACATGTGCTCAACTGGCACGCTCGGAACGCCATAATAAAAGATTATTTGTTCTGTTTAGTGAAATTATTATTGTTGATTTCTAATTAAAAAGATAAGTAAATCTTATAACATGGTCGTATATTAACAAAGGTTAACATTAAATAGAAATGAATTAACCTATTAGGTTCTAAATTTATAACCTGTTTAAGTCACGGAAGGTTATAATTAATGACCTATTGTTTTATCGTGTCAAGTTAATACTAAGCTATTAAAATTATTTTTATAGTAAACGCTAACTTATGCTTTATTACAGTCTGACAGATATATTTAAATTATAAATTGAATAAATCAAATAAATCAGCGTCACGCTGTATCCCGCTCACAGCCGGTAGGCAGAGGGAACCTACTATTAAGACACTCCGTTCCCCACTTTCTGCCGAATACTGGAGGCTTTGTGTGTTGAGTAGCAGAACTCAATGCCGCGCTTTTACTCGACACCAGAGCGACGAAATGGAAATGTAAACGTAAATAAATATTTCACTTCCTCGAGTGGGGATGGAACCCACAACCGTCGCGTTACAGTCACACCTTTGTACCACTGCGCCACGACGGCCTCTAAAATAGAATAGGTACATAAGGAAATTTATATTTCAATATTTACTTTTATAAATTTTACATTTAATTTACTTAAAACTTAATAAAAATAGCTATTTTTTATTTTTCACTTTCATGTTTAAAACAAGGAGAATATTTAAATTTCTATAAATCGAAATAAATCACTCGGAATATATACAACGAACACACTGTAATGATTGTCTGTGTTAGTTTAATATTAGAGAGACATGGGGCTTTCATTATTATATTTGTCTACTACTAGCTTTCTAATTATTTATGGGAAATTACAAAACCTTCGTAAAATCATATCAGCTTCACGCTGTATCCTGCAATCAGCAGGTAGGTAGTGCTAAGATTCTCCGTTCCCCACCTTCCGCTGACTTTTTCGAGGCATTGCGTGCTGTGTGGCGGAACTCAACGTCGAGCTTTGCTTCGACACCAGAGCGAAGAAATGAAAATATAAATTCAAATAAATATTTGATTTCCTCAAGTAAGGATCGAACCCACAGCCATTCGATTTAGCAGCACTGGCCTGACATATCCAGAATTGAGCGCAACGTGGTAGACGGAGTGTCTTAACACGAGGTTCCCTCTCCCTACCCTGCTTTGTGCGGGATACAGCGTGAAGCTGATTTCATTTATTTTTGATTTACATGTATATATGCGTGTCTTAAAATTCGTTTGGTTATCGACGGTCAGCGGAAAATTTTTACGAAAATCACAAATGGAAATCTTTTACAATTTACATATCCAATTTAATCGGAAACTATAGGGAACGGTGTTTTTCCTATTTTCGTATACATACATCTATACATCTATCTATACATGTAAATAAAATTTATGAATCCACCTGTGTTTTCATAATAGATGAGCTGGTTGATTGTAATGCACAACAATTCCTTAAACCAGTAATAATAGACTTGACGAAGCATGACAAAAGCCCGGCGTTGAGTTCCGCCACTCAACAGAATGCGCCGATAAATTCCGCGGAAAGTGGGAAACAGAGTGTCTCAACACTAGGTTTCCTCTTCCTATCCTGATGTATGCAGAATATAGCGTAAAGCTGATTTATTAATTTTTTTAAAATTACGTGTTATCAGTCATTCACGTGTTATGGTCGTTGATAAGACAGCACGTGGAAGTAAATAAATAGAACATTAAACATTTATTTATCAAATTAATCAAAATATATAATCTAACGGTATTTATTAAACATAAAAAAAACAACAGATATAAAATAAAAATAAGATTAAAGTTATCATTTTAAATTAGTTAAATCTTATAATAATATCACTGTTAATTGTAGTTATACGAGAACTTGTAATTGTCTTACTTTTATATTATTACTTATATTCCAACCAAAATAAAAATATATTAATACATTTTTTTTACTTGTTGTTTTTAGATAGATCATTATTTTGTGCTCGAATCTGACTTTTATTTTTTTTATAAATAGTCATTTGGACTTGGGAGTCGAATATTCGCTGCAATTTATTT
>JAEBDU010013346.1:0-29643 GCA_016802625.1 Heliconius numata | reverse complement strand
CACCGACTTCAAAATTATAAAATCTTTGTATAATTATTTTTCACTTTTTAGTTCCTTGTTAGAAGTCGGTTTTTGTTTTTGTTAAAAATTAATTTATTATAGCTTTTGGCAAGGCAGGCAGAGAGAACTTGGGAAAATGGTGTTAAGACACTCCGTTTCCACAACCTTCTGTTCTCTACTTTCTGTCGAATTCTGGAGGCATTACAGTTGCACACTTGTACACCATGACGGAAAATTATATTTTATGATTGATTTAGCTTTTTAGAACATTTTATGTTAATTATGTTAACACTTTATATTATAAAGCTAAAGAGTTTGTTTGGTTAAAATCGCAATTTTTTTTTACGGGTGTATTCCTTCTATTGCAAATAGAACCCACTACCACATGCCTATCCTTACGCTGTGACGGACGATTTTCTAATAGAAGCTAAATAGACAAGTCTGCAATAAAACTAAAAGAGCATCACAAAATAAATCTGTTACTAAATGTTTTCAGCTTATGTAGGTACAATCGTGTATTTCGGGACATAAAACAAGCGGAATGGCCGATGTACTGAGACTGGAACATAAATCTCTTACATCTGTGCAGTTTTATGGTCCTCTAAGTGTTTACGGGTGAAGGTGGATAGAATTGGTGGGATTTCTCTCCATATACAGAGTGTCATTATAAATGTGACGGTCTTGGGTTCGATTCCCATGCAGGGACATGATTGTTTTTGAGTTACTTCTTATACACAATTAAATTTGGCAATGATATGTGGATTAGAGGACAGTACAATATTGTGGCGCCATCGATGGTTTGGTCTGATGATGGAGTTGAAAAATGGAACCTTGGACTACTACTAGTAAACATATCGAGCTTTTGATCATAACTTCGAATTATTTAGTTGTTCTGTTTATAAAAGCGCGTTTTTAGGTTTTTGAACTGTTAGACATAATCTAGATGCTTAACATATTAGACACATTTACGACTACACTCATCTATATATATAAAAGGACTTGTCCTCACTGACTGAGGTAAGACGCGCGCACAGCCGTAACCGCTGTTCGTAGAAACGTTAAATTTGGACAGATGTTTACTTTCGTAATTTGGAAATCCACTAAGAAGGGATTTTGAAAAATTTTAACCCTAAAGGGGTGAAATAGGAGTTCAAAGTTTGTATGGAAAAAAAATTAAATCGGCACCGATTTTTATAAAATTTGAAATTTAGATTTTTAAAAGTATTTAATTGAATACGTATTTCATCGTTTTCTAGAATTCTCTCCCTAAGGGTACAAATTAAGGGTTAAAAGTTTGTATAGGTTTTTTTTAAATCGTCACCAATTTTTATAAAATTTGAAATTCAGACTCTTAAACGTATATAATTAAACATATGTTTCATGGTTTTCTAGAATTCACCCCCTAAGGGTGCAAATAAGGGGTTGAAAGTTTGTATGGGAAAATTCTTAAATCGCCACCGATTTTTATAAAACTTGATATTCAGACTCTTAAAAATATTTAATTGAACATATGTTTCATGGTTTTCTAGAATTCACCCCCTAAGGGTGCAAATAAGGGGTTGAAAGTGTGTATGGAAAAATCTTTAAATCGCCACCTATTTTTATAAAATTTGAAATTTAGACTCTTTAAAATATTTCATTGAACACATGTTTCATGGGTTATTAGAATTCACCCTTAAATACGCAAGCGAAGCTGCGCGCGTCCGCTAGTTTGTATATAAATACAATTGAAATTTGAATTGCATAAATCGTGTTTTGGTGAACAGAGACTACCCATTTATTACAAGTTTCGGTTAACTAACATTATAAAGGAGAAGAGAGGAGAAGGAAAACAAATACTATAAGTAATTATTGTAGTATTTGTTAACATTAAATAATATAACTAATTTCATTTCCTCACTCTGGTAGCAAGGAATGGAAGTATCTTAATAGGAACGGAGTGTCTTACACTAGATTTCCAGGTTCCCTCTCCGTCCCTTACTATGTGTGTGATGCAGTGTGGAATCAAAAAAAGTAATTTAAGTTCACACTAGCTTTTATAAATACGGATACGTTAGAAAAAACTACAAACCACTTAAGTCTAAATATTATTTCTTTAACAATAATCAGATTTAAATTTGTTTCAATATTCGTTTGTTAGATTACAGCAAATCGTCACCCGCTACAATGTCTTGGACTTTAAGATGTAAAATAGTTAAATCTTTAATATAGTCTCTTTGAAACAAAATTTGAGTGCCTTAATAAAATTGTATCCAATTGGAAACAGAAAACAATAAAAAACTATCTAGATAAAAAATAATGAAAATCCCCTTTAGTACGCTCATTTATCTTAGTAGAAGAGGCCAGTCGTAACGCAGGGACACAAAGTGTTACTTTACTGTAAAGGACAGGTTGTGGGTTCGATTCCTACTCAAGAAAAAGAAATATTTAATATTTTTGTTGCTTCGCTCTGGTGTCGAGGCAAAGTGCGGCGTTGAATTCCACTATTCAACACGCAATGCCTCCAGAATTTGGCGGAAAATACTAAACAGACTATCTTCGGACTAGGTTCCCTCTGCCTATCCTGGTGCATATGGGATAAAGTGTGTCGCTAAAGAAATAAAAAAATAAAATTTATCATAGTTGATACTTCATTTATACGACACGACAAAGTTGTATGTAGCCGGACGAGTTGAAACTTTTAAAAATAATCCTCGTAGAACATTGTATATATTTCCTCGTTCCTATAAAATTATCTACTACCTTTAGAATTCAGATACTCGAGAGTTTTTACTGTGAATGTTACATTTACCGTTCTAAAATTAGTTTGGTAAATTTTCGTTACTTCAATTGACATTGTATAGATTTAGGTATTTTTAAATATTTGAGACTTTTTTTTATTTTTAGACTAGTTATCATCTGCGACTTTGTTGTGTGTTTCTATTTGAAAACAACACCCCTTTTTTCCATTTTTCACAAAACTAAAATTTTAATAGAACTCAACGACACGCGAAAGAACTCACGTAAACGCGACGGTTGTGGGTTCGATTCCCGCTTGTCAACTTCAGCGTAAAGTTAAAATAAAATATAACAGCAAACTATTAAACTAATAACTTATTAAACTATTAAAATTAATTATAATTAGATACTTCTTTTGAGGCAAGGTATAAATAAGTGTAGATTTGATTTAGGCTTGTGTTGAATATCGCTACATGAGACTATACGGAATCCATAAGGGATTACACGTGAAGCAATTTATTTAATAGCACGACTATCCGTTATAAGGTTATTAGTGTAAGCTTTGTGTTTGTGTGTAAAAAGAGTAGAGCATTTATATAATGAAATATCTATAAATAATTGACTATTGATTCTCTTTAACAGAAAACCTACTTACCCTCTTTAAGATTGAGAATATTTACTGTAGCGTTTTAATGATTAGCATTTCCTCTTGCCAAACGATAAATCTAAGCAATCGTCTTAGGGTAGGTTGTGGTAAAAATCTCCCTACATAAATAAATTGCTACAAGCGTATAAGAATTTCAATGGAGCTTGTTATGTGACGGAACTCAACGCCGCGTTTTAACGGATAATATACAGTTTGATCAGCAAAAAAATAATAATAATAATTTACAGCAGTAGATACCGAAGTTCAAAAAAACACAATCTTGGTTAAGAATGAAAATTTCTAGAGATTATAATTATGATAAGAGGTGGAAATTAAAAATGGTGCCATTCACAAGTGAGCGGAAATTTCACAAAGTTCCTTTTACAACGAAAGTACAAAAATAAAAAAGGGACTTCATACTGTTAATAGCAGCCTCACGCTGTATTTCGCATATAGGAGGGTATGCAGAGGGAACCTAGTATTAAGACAATACATTTCCAACATTCCGCCGAACTTTTTCTAAGACATTGTGTTCTGAGCGGTGGAGTTTAAAGCCGCGCTTCATCTACGAGCTTAATTAAGTTTCGTTACTCAATGAGCGATATCTCGAAAAATTTGAAAGTGGGGAACAGTGTGTCTAAATATTAGGTTCCATTTGCCTAATCTATTACAACGTAAAACTAAAAAGAAAGGATTATTAAAATTTAGCCAAATTAACTATAACATTGCAAACGTACAAAGATTATAAGAGGAGTGGGTTCGTATCCTTGCGAGTCTCTTGGAAAACGTGCCATTCTCTCTAGGCAATTTAGCTATCGTTCTTATCCAGCTATGTTGAAATTCTTATACGGTCGTTACTAGTTAGTTTTTATTGATAACAATATTTTTACATTTTTTAAATATATTTTACTTATAACCTACTTTTATTCGGAGCAGTTAATTTATTATTTAAATTTCTATACCAATCCATCCTTTAATTAAGTTAAATATAATAAAATGAGCGAAATGACAGAAAAGTTCTATTTCAAGCTGTTCATTGGGAGTGTTATAATTGAAGTTAGGGAAAATAGTAATTTAAACCTTATTTAAAAGCAATTATGCTCAAAATCCCCTAAAATTTGAAGCCACGCAAGTAAAACTTTGTATTATGATTCATTCGCCTGTCAAACCCTGACAATCCAACGGATATCGTCACAAATCGTTCAACGGTAATGACTTTCAGATTAATTTGATTAGTTCGCGAAGTTTAAAGTTTCTTGAGAGCTCTATAGGCTTTGTGGTTAAAGGCTTTGTGGTGAACAGAAGGTAAGAATTTGAATTATATAATGTCTGTATGAGAGAAATAATAAGTAAAAAAGTAGCTTCATGTTCTGTCCCGCATATAGCCCGCTATAGCAGGCTAAGGAAAGTTAAGATTAAGACACTTCGATCCCCAGTTTTCGCCTCATGTTCGAGATGGTGCGTGGCGGAACTCTAAGACGTACTTTAATTTGTTACCAGAACGAAGAAAATAAAAATAGTTCCTTACCCCGATTGGGAATTGAAGCTAAAACCGTTACATTTACTGAGCAGTGGCTCTGTGGCGTCACGATGGCAATGAGTTTAGTTTAGTTTTTAATTAAACAATATATAATATGTAAATGACAAATATTGGGAAAGTGGCTATAGCTACAGATGGGACATGATAATCAAAATACAAGTTTATATTTGAGGTTTTAACATCCGTTCTAAATAAACAACGCGCAGCGTTGTGTTCTGCGCCTCAACATACTATATCTCAAAAATGTCTTATTGTCAAGACACTTCGTACTTCCTACCCCGGAAAAAGTCATCAAAATAAGAAAAATGGCGGTTCCAGTGTTTTTCTTATAAGTATTGTATTATACATATATTACTGCGAAAGTTGCACTCCGCAGTGTGCCTCATAAATAGTGTTTAGAACGACAGATATGTCACATCCATTCTTTTAAAGAATTTCAAGTTTGCTTAAATTTTAGCTCTGAATTTCAACTTTGTTTATGAGATTATGTCAAATTTGCCCATTTTTGGCTATAAAAACTTCTTTATATGCCATCGTGGTATGCTTAATGTCTAAATGTAACGTGTGAGAGTTCGATTCTCATTCGAAGCAATGAATTATTTTTATGTTCTTGTTTTTATTATCTCGGAAATTAGTTAATGCGTGCGACCATCTAGGTTCCCTCTCCTTACTTTGCTATGTGCGGGATACAACGTGAAACCAAAATATAAGAAATAAAATAATATTATATTATTCTTTTAATTACTACAAAGACGCGGAAAATAAAATATTTAATATTAAACAATTTACTCTAGAAGTGATAAAAGGCTTCACAAAAATGTCAGTATTATGACATCGAGTGTAATAAAGATGCTTGTAAGTTCTCAGTCTGAGGTAAAAGCTTAAGCGTGTTCAAATTTCGCTTGACTTAAGAAAAGTTAAAAGTTTAAACGGTTGTAAATTTTAAAATATTAAATATTAAATTTCCTATAAATTTACGAGAGTTCAACGACGGACTTAGCCGTTGAAGTCTCGGTTCTACTACAGCGGGGAAAATGAAAGAAAACTAAATATGATAATTCCCTCGAGTGAGGGTAGAACCCACAAACGTCGCTTTTAGAGTCCGATGTTGCCTGTATGTGCCACAATGATAACATCTATATTAAACATACAAATACTACCAGAAAATGAATTTGAACCCATTATATTATTCTAACTGGCCCAAAACGATATAATCATAGTATAACAATACTAATTTTCCAATTTAATCTATTTAAGTACGGCATTACAGTTTTTGTGCCATCCCAACCATTCCTTTTTATGGTCAATTTTTACTTTTATATCTCTTTCAACAAAATTAAATTACTGAGGACGTTTTTGATAGTGCATTCTTATATTATTGTTATTGCTTATGTGTTTGTATGAATTGATTCGAAATATTAAGGACTTAGCTGTACCCAAGAGGCACTGGTTCAAGTCCTGCTACGTTTAATGTTTCTTTCGCTTCACGCTGTGTCCTTCAGTTCGCTGAAAGGCAGGCAGAAAGAACATCGGAAACCTAGTGTCAAGACTAACTGTAATAACCGTTCTAGCGCGTTAAGTGGCGGAACTTAACGCCGCGCTTTCTCTCGCTACCAGGCTATTGGTGATACTGTGCAAAGACGGCGCTAAATACTTTGTATACGAAAGTCTTTAATATAAAATTACTCAAAAAGTAGCATTCTGGCAAAGCTTTTCTTATGATTGACAAATGCTTTCTCTAAAAAAATATTAAGAAATCATTTACGAAAATTAGATCTATGTCAATTGTGATGGATCACCGAAGCGATTAGACACAAATGTTGCAGAAAAATTACAGCTCGAGGGAGGCAGAACTCCACCTAATTTACTGAATGGTCATTAATAATTTTATTCTTTTTTTTGTTTTACACTGTATATCTCCACGCAAGGGTGGATAGTGGGAATCTGTGAACCTAGTGTGAGGACCTCGTTCTCCATTAAGTCACTTCCGTTTCCCACATTCCGACGAATCCAAAGGCATTGTGAGTTTAGTCCCGGAACTTAACGCTGCACTTTGCATCGTTACCAGAGCGAAGAAATGAAAATATTAATTATTTCCTTATACTGAGTGGGAATCAAACCCTCAACCGTCGCCTTTACGATTTAGTTGAAAAATTGTAAATTTAAGTTAATAAATTTCCATGCTACCTGTCAGAATTCATTTATAATTTAGTGAAAAGTTTCCTTAGATTATTGACTCTAAAAGGAGACTTGGCAGACCAAAACGGTGATGGCGAGACGAGCTGGACCATTACAAGCCTAACTGGTGCTCAATAGCGCGAAATAGACCAGAGTGGAAGAAGTGCAGGCAGGCCTTTGCCCAACAATGGGATAGTACAGGCTAGAAAAAAAAATTGACACAAGATGGATGGATGTAAAATGAAATAGTATTTTTTTCTTTTTTGACAAAACTATTGGACTTAGAAAGTATATATTTCGCATGTAAATAGGTCAATAGAGAATTTCTCCAAAATTGCTACAGGAATGGAAAAAATAGGCCACGACGACGAATTTATGGCTAAAAATCACTCTGAAAATACCTTAGTATATACAATATGAATTGGAAAACCAAAAACCGAAGTTATTTTAAAATGTTAAATGTAACATTTTCACAGAAAAAACTCTCGAATGCCTGAATTTGAGAGGTAGTCTTTACATTTTTATAGCAACGAGATAGTGTATACGTTACTTTACAGGGATTTTTTAAAAAAAATCAATTCGACCGGCTAGATACAACTTTGTAGTATAGTTTAATTGAAATACCTTCTAAGATAGACGAGTGTATTAAAGGGTTTTTGATAAAAACTTCTTTAGTCTGGATAGTTTTTCATTAGATTTTCATTCCAATTGGTTCAAATTTTATTATGTTACTCTTTTCAAAACACTAAAAGTTAAAATTTGTTTCTTTTTGAAAACATTGCTCAATGCGCGCAGTATTTGTCTTAGTAGAAAAAGGAAGTAAAATAAATATTATCATTTCCCTGGATTTTTAATTATAGAATTTTATTTTTTTTTTTTCATTTTTCTGCGGCGATAAATTCCGCTACTCAACTCGCAATGTCTCAAAAATGGGATGGAAAGGGAGAGAAGGAAAGGCTTAAAGCTTGAAGCTGAAATTAAAAATTAACCAAATTAATATTGAACTTACAATCATAGTATTTGTTATTATTCCACTGCACCATGAGGACCTCGACCATAATATTCATAGAATAATAAAGAAAATAATAACCTAATTCTTCTCCCACACTTATATGGTACACGGAAAAGCCTTTACCAGTTAACTAATGTAAGCATATAGAGGACCCTTGTCACGAAGTGCTTTAACGATCCCGACCTGACAGCAAGTCATTTACTAAGACCTGCCCTATATCATATAGATATTATATTTATTAATATGGTAAAAGATACTATTCTAGTGGAGGCCGTTTGAAACGCAGCGGTTGTGGGTTCAATACCCGCTCTGGGATATAAATTATTTTGATATTCTTGCTCTGGTAGCAAGACAGACTGTGGTGTTGATTTTCTCAAAAACGTAATGTTTCGAAAATTGGACGGAAAGGAGGAAACGGAATGTATTGATTGGAATACTTACTGCCTTGCAATGCGCAAGACGGAGAGTGTAACTTAAAAAATTGGAAATAAATAAATACATAATATAAATACACATCAGAATGCTAGTTAACCAACACCTTAGTTTGGCTACCACTGTAAAAGAAGATTGTTAAAATAATGACCTAAGCATGAATGTAAATAATTCAAACGGAAAATATATGTATATTTTTATAAGTACTGCATAGTGCATGTAACGGTTTTAATCAGGAAGACGATCAATACATGACACCTATGGGAAATCAGGGGATTCCCGTTGTATGCAACGAGGACATGTAAATTACTATAAAAAATATGCTAGAACAACTAAAAATGTATGAAAACTAGTGTCGATTCGCTGGAGGTAATATTTAAATATATTTGAATATTTTTGTGGAAGTACTATATTATCTATACTAATATATCATTCGGTTCGATGTCATATCCCTTAATTATTCTTATTTGACTATAGGTAAGAACTAGTACTTAAATAACGCTAGCTTTTAAATTATGATTTATTTTTAGGTACTTTTCTTGTTAAGTTGTTCATTAGTTCCGCCTGTTAAAACATTAGGTCTTGAAAATTGGGAGAATGGGAGATGGAAAACTATGCGGGAGAAAAATTGAAATCGTTTTATGTTTCTCGAATTGACTTTAAAGACACAATTATTGATATTGCGTGCAATCTTGCATAACTGAACTGTTTTCTTTGTGTTATTTTTATTCAGTATCAATATTTCAACATTTCAAAGTATAATTAGAAATTGTAAAAAACGTATACTTTTAATTTACTTACATAGATGGTTAGTTAAACATTTTTTTTGTAAGTCATCACCGGACATGAGCCTACATAGCGTATGAATAACTTCCTTTGAATAGAATCTCGGCCTACGTTAGATAGAGTTCAACGTTCCTTCTATAGGCCAGTGTGTTGAATGCAAAACGATTATTAATATTAAATTACTTTTGAAGTCGTCGTGGCGCAGCGGCATAGGGTCTGACTGGTCTGTAAAGGTGAGGATTGTAGGTTCGATTCTCACTCGGAGGAATTTTTGATTTACATTTCATTGCTCTGATAATAAGACAATGCGTGACTTTGAAGTTTGTCAGTTTATACACAATGCCTATAAAATAAGATGGAAGGCGGAGAACGGAGTGTCTTAGCACTTGACTAAAAGATATTATCTCAATCGATTTCCCCAAATGAGAATTGAACCCTCGATTGTCTTTATAATAATGAACCTAAATATTTAACTATCTTCATTTTCACAAGGTATAAGTGTTTCTGCAAGCTAAGACACTAACTGAAATTTACGTGTAAGCAAATCCTACCGTTGAAATTAAATTACCTCACATATGCTCTAGATGGAAGCTTTTCAACTTAATTCACAGCATTATGGAGATAGCGACGCGTTGAAACTGGTTTTAGTTGTAATTATGTACATTTTTCTTTAGGCTGTCGTGATTCTGCTGGCTGCCTGCCTGGCTGGCATCACCTAACTCTAAATTCGATAGTTGTGAGTTCGATTTTCGCTAGAGAAAATGATTATATTAAATTTTCTTTAATTTTTCCACTTTGGTGAATTCAGGTTGGGAACGAAGTATCTCAACACTCTTACTGGCTATATTGCTGGGTGGGAAACATTGTCAAGTTGAGTTCCGCCACTCAACACGTAATGCCTCGAAAAATTTACTTTATCAAATAGAAAGAAACAGGAAAATTTTGTGTAGCAAAAATTTTGGAATGATTAAATGTACGACGACAAAAAATATTCTGGTTGAGAAACACTGGAATATTTTATATGTTCGTTCAAATAAATCCGCGTCAGCGAAACGAGCGACAATTAGTATGGCTGAAAGCAATCCGTACATATTGTTAGCGAAGTATGTCACATCTTTGTTAGGGTGTCATATAAATTAATATGGGAATCTCCGTTCAATATGAAAATATATGTAGATTTTTTAAACTTTATTGTTAATTTCAGTATAGTTTATCTTTACTTACACTCGAGATATTTTGTGTAAAGTGGCAGCGTTAAACACCGCACTGACCTCCCAGATCAGATTGATATATTATGTAGTTATTTTTTTCGTATTATCTCACTATATTTGCAGGCACATAGCAGCGTCGACAAAGGAAACCTGAGAACCTAGTGTTAAAACATTCCGTTCCCACTTTCCGCGGAATTGTCGAGGCATTGCGTGTTGAGTGGCAGAACTTAACGGCGCGCTTCGCATTCTTGAGCGAGACCAGAGCGAAGAAAACAGGTATTAAAACACAAGTATTTATAAAATAGAATAACAGTCGCTTAAAATTTTTTAAATCGCAAACAATACAAAAATATGAAGAATCCAGCAGAAAGTACGAAACTGGAATAATTTTAATTGCAACATTTATTCCGTTTAACATTTTAAATGAAAGTTAAAATCTTAAATTAAATTTGCATATAAATTGTTCAAAATGAATAGAAATAGTTTCGAAGTAAGTTTATTCGTGGCGTCGGTCTCTGCACAATATCTTAAAGCGATAAATTTTGTGAAAACGTGGATAATGCCGTACTTTAAAGCGTTTTAGAGTCTACGATTTTCAGTTTCTTTTATACAATTTAAAACAGTATTTTTAGAAACCACTCAGGAGCACAATTGACTGTAAACTGGATACATTGTAGGTCCAATTCCCACTGGAGGAAATTGATTTATCATTATTTAAATTTCTTCGCACTCATAACGCGGCGTTGAGCTCTGCTACTTAATATGACTCCACAATATGATGATGCCTCCAGAATTTGACGTAAAGGGGGGAACAGAATTGTCCTAATATTAAGTTCTCAGATTCCCTCTGCCAATCCTGGTCTGTTTGTGATACAGCGTGATGCTAAGACAAAACAGTATTATTTTTCTACTTTTTGAGTTTGACGTATTTCATAATAGGAACCCAAAGCCGCCTTTATTCTAACGAGGGACCTGAATTTTTCACTTCAGACGATCTCCACATACATATAAAATTAAAAGCAAAGAGAACTTGAATGTGGAAGTTTAAGACATTGATTATTAATTGGCGAAATCTAAGTAGAGAAAATAAAAATAATTTCATTGTACTTATTTCCTTAAGTAAATAAGAAATCAACAACCATCGCTGTGCTATCACTGTGCAATGATGTTCTCTTTTATTTTTACCCTGTATATAGGAGGGTAGGCAGAATGAATTTATTGTCAAGGCACTGTATTACTAACTGTTCACCCGAATTCGAAACATTGCATATTGAGTCGACATCGCTATTGGCTTCATATATATTTTTTTCGCTTCACGCATTGTGCAGGATACACCTACATATAGGAGAATAGGCAGAGGGAAATTAAGAACTTAGTGCCAAGACATTTCGTTCCCCTTAAGACACTACCGTTCCCAACTTTTCTCTGAATTCTAAAGGCATTGCATGTTGAGTGTGGAACTCATAGCCACGCTTTGCCAGAACGAAGAAATGAAAATATTCCATGTCCTCGAGTGGGACTCGAAACCACAACCCTTCGCGTTTATAATTGCACGCTTATGCCCCTGCTTCAGGTCTGGCATCAATCATCTATATTAGGTATTATTATAAAAATATATATTGTCATATAAAAGCATCTATATGCAATAAAATGAGGAAAATATAAGCGCGGCGTATTACCGGAAAACGTATCTTTAACCCCAAAATTCTTTCCAGAGCTGGTGCCGTTGTTTGCGGGAAATATGACACGATTAGTATAAATTCTTGTACGACTATATTTGAACGTACAAATTCGAGTTTGTTTTTGACATACGGTGGACAAATGGTGGAATATTTTGTTTAAAAATGTTAAACTATTTTTTAATAGTGACATATATTATGATATTATGATTTGGTTTGTTTTTTAGCTTCATGCTTTAGCATAAGGAAAGGGACATGGAAACCTAGTGTTAAGACACTTTGCGTGTTGAGTGGTGGAACTCAATGCCGCGATTTGTCTCGTTACCAGAACGAGTAAATTTCATTGTTTCATTGCCTCGGGCGGGAATCGAACCAACAGCCTGTCGCGGTTACAATCATACTTTACGACCCCGCGCTACAAGTAGCCTCCATACTTTTATGCGATAATAAATAAATATTCGTATACTTGTAATAAAAATAAATTTCAATTCATAAACCGCTATTGTGTCGAGTTCTACAATATAATAATGAAATAATCTCTAACTCCCAAACTTGAACTTTACATAATAAAAGGTTATAAGCCGTTTGCATTCAAGAAGTAATCCCTTCTGAGGCACATCTCCAAACTCAAAATACTTTATGGATGGTTGAAAAAGGTATTTGAGATAAACGGTACAATTAAATTAGTCCGAAAGTTACTTTGTACCAATTCGACAAGAGTATTTAGTAAAATTTTCTAAATACTCTTGTCGAACTTAAATTGTCTTTCTTAACATCCCTAATCTCTTACATTCTTTGATGTGACTTGGCAAAAGCTTCTTGGTTTGGGTGGTCCAAGTGTTTCAATTATAATAATGACGATACATTATTAAGCTTCTAAGTAGCAGTTGTGAGGAATAATGCGGCGTTGAGTTCCACCACGCAATGCCCCGAGACTTCAGCAGAAAGTATAGAACGAAAGTGTCTTAATGAGAACGGAGTGTCTTAAGCACTAGGTTACCAGTTCATCTACGACTACGAGGTACAAGCGTGAAAGTGTAAACGTGACAGGTTGTGGGTTTGGTCCCAACTCAGGGAAATTAAATATTTAATATCTTATTTCCTCGCTCTGATAACGAAACAAATCGCGGCGTTAAATTTCGCCTTTCACTACACAATGTCTCCAAAATTCGTCGGGAAGTGTGAAACGCAAGTGTCTTAATAGAAATAGAGTGACTTAATACAAGGATCACAGGTCACCGCTTGCCTAAAAAAGAAAAATCGAGATCGCTTATAAATTAAACCAATGAAAATGTAATGTATCTAAACCTGTAATCAAGAGTCGTATCTCTGCAACGGCCGAGGGTCGTCACGCTGGGAGCCGGCACTATGGCGGGCAGCTAGGAATTTATTGATGCTTTATATAAGTAAAATAATAGGTTCAATTATATTTATTACTCTTAATTTTGTATAAATTAGCGTCAATAAATGCCTAAAATGTCTTATTGTGATTATTGTGTGAACCGATTTTGAAAATTTTTTTTTTGTTTGAAAGGTGAAGCTTCCCGAATGGTCCCATTTTTTTTTGGTCCATGTCTGACAATGGTATCTATGAGAAAATCACATAAGTCTTAAATATGCATTAGGTATGTGCGCGACAAATAGACGAATAACTCAATGTCGCGCCAACCGATTTTGATGATTCTTTTTTTATTTAAAAGGATACACTTTAAGGATAATTTGGTGAAAGTTTGGTTAGGTTCCGATTATGGGATCCGGTGAAAATTTGGAAAGTTTGTTTTTTTTTTGGTAAAAAATTGATTATACTGTAATAGTTACAAGCAAAAACTTTTTAAATTGATGTCAGAGGTGAGATTCCTGATCGTTGCATTTCTTTTCAACCAACCTCAAAAAAGAAGATGTTCTCATTTTGAACCAACTTCAAAAAAGGGAGATTCTCAATTCGCTCGAATACTTTTTATGTATGTTCTTGTCAATATACCAAAATGTAACTTTGCACAAAAATAATACCAAATTAAATAAAGTTTTACATAGGACAACCACAACCACTCGTTGACAACCACTACCACCACCATCACCACTCGTTTAAGAAGCATCATTTTAAGATCTACACATCACTAAAAATCGTAAAATAAATTAATTTTTAACAAAAACAAAAACCTACTTCTATCACAACGAACTAAAAAGTGAAAAATAATTATACAAAGATTTTACAATTTTGAAGTCGGTGTCAAGCTAATGCTACAACCCCCTTACTACAATATCTAATTACTAAGCCTGTTTGTTTTACTTGCCACCGACTTCAAAATTATAAAATCTTTGTATAATTATTTTTCACTTTTTAGTTCGTTGTGATAGAAGTCGGTTTTTGTTTTTGTTAAAAATTAATTTATGTATAATCCAATTAATTTTAGCGTAATAAATAAAAATATTTAAAACACTGACGTAGAAAATTTTAGTAGCTAATTAAATTTACAAATTTTGTTTCTTTTATATTGACTTTTTATTTCCACTACAGGGCACTGGTTATAAAAAAAGCAATTATATACAAAAAAATCTTTATATCTAAATATTGGTCAATTTTACAATGCATAAAACATAAATACAAGCGTCGACTTAACAGTAGAACTAAAATTACATTAAAGCTTTTATTTACATACATTAAGTAATGTCATAGTTCCCGAGTTTCTTTCAATAAATGCCACCATCATTTCATTATAACATTTTATATTTTGATATGTAAATTATTACTTTTTTTAATGTACCTAGCTATAAAAATACATGCATCTTTTTCTATTAATTAATTCCAGAATGAGAAGCAGTTTCCCGCCGACTGTTCTGACAGAGAGAGAGAGAGAGAGAAGCTGCAGTCCGAGCCGGAAATATTTTGTTTTTGAATTTGAAATTGTTTTTTGGAAATAAAAATATTTGCCTCTAATAAAAGTAGTTGCCAGATAATATCATCTTAGGACGATGTGACGTAATGTTACAGCAGCTATGTGTAAACACGACGGTTGTTAAATGGGTTCGATTTCCACTTGGGATGAAGAATTATTCACACTGCTCCGATATAACAAAACCTAACTTGGCGTTAAGTCACCACTCCATACATTGTTAATTTTGATTTTAGTTTTATGTCGGTATAGTTTTATCTCACTGAATACGTCATATCGTCAAATTACTCAACTAATGCTTCTAAAGCATCCTAACGCACATATGAACTAATAATTATAATTTTTGGTTATACTTATATTATGTTCAATTTAAGTAACGTTTTCTATAAAAATCTATACACAAATATCGAAAAACTTTACATATATCACACTTAATTTAGGTTTTCCTGAATAATATTTTGATTTTAGTTTTCCTTCAGCTTATTCATTTTAATTCAACTTTCCTCACGGTACCTGTACTCGTTTCTGTGTCATTTGAGGAACCAGAATTCGAATGTTCCAATTTACTATCAGTTTTGCTTTTAAAACTTCCACCACTACCGCCTTTTGTAGATCTACTTAATATAGTTGGTTTAATAGACTTCTTTGGTTTAAGCTTTACAGCCTTTTCTGGTGGACTATTAATACTTTCACTTCTATTCTTCAATTTGTTTAAACTAAAATTAGGTTTAATTTGGGCAGTTTGTTCTAAAGCACTCAAATCTGGTAATAATAGATTTGATATACAAACATAATCTTCTGTACTTTTTGGTGAAACTTGTACTGTGTTTAACTTCACAGGTACAATTTCAACTTTCTTTTCATATATTGTCTCAGGTCCTTTAGAATCTAAAACATCCATTTCTGTCGGAGATTCCACACCTCCAACTAACTCTTGTATTAATTTATCTTCAGCGAGATCATTTAGAAAATCATCATCAACTTCGTCATCAACTTCATCATCAATATCATCGTCTGAACAAAAGGATGAAAAAGATGTCACGGATCCAGTTGTATGTGAATGAAAATCATCAGGTAATCGTACTCTAGGTACATTACTCGGTATTTCCACTTGACTTGGTGAAGGTTTTATTATTATAGTTGGTTCGGGAGTATACGGTGTGTCACTAGACGCTATTATAACTTTTGGATACTCTCTATTATGAGGCATTATTACAGATTCGTAAGACTTATTACAAGTTCTATTTATATCTGTGCTCGGTGATACAGTATCGATGTTCTCATAGTTTCTATTCGTACGCTCTCTTTCGTGGATCTTTTTGATATTTGAAACATCAAACGAGGAAAGTGGTTTGGAGTTTTTATAAGCAAGTCTTCTTTCTAAAGTTGTGGTACGCGGTGGGGGCTGTGGTGGCACTCTCATTCTATCAATTTGACTTTCAACACCACGGAAGCTTTGGAAATTGGGCTGTAACGATAATCTTTTTTGGGATTTTGGCAAATCTGGTAGAACTTTTGGAAAATTTCGTCTTTTTATTGTTAGTAACGCTTCTTCAGCGGTTAGAGGTTGACTAGGATCACTATCTCGAGATGTCACGTTTATTTCATTTCTGAATGTCACTGGTGGAAGTATGTCTATTTCGGCTTCACGAAGTCTCTCTTTTAATAATTCATAATTAACATCTGTTACCGGATCAGACGTAGAATGCTTATGAGATATTTTTATACCATTATTGTTTCCTAAAGCTAGAGTAATTTCGTTAGTATATATTTTATTTTCTTCTAATTTATTTATGGAATTTTCATTTATTATAGCACCATCAGTTTTAGATCTTTGCAATTGATTATTAATATTGGAATGTTTTTGTTCATTATATTCGAAAGATTTAGAAAATTCTATCGGCTCCTGTTTTAATATAGAATTCGTTCTTGCAGCGGGTGTAGCGTCTATAGCGACAGATACTTTCTTAGATTTAAGACTGTCTGATTTACTTTTCATAGATTCATTGGACTTGTTAGTGCGTCGATCACTCACTAACGACGAATGAGAATCCAATGCTGATGTTGATGTCGTTTTCTCTGATGTTTTATTTTTCGAAGTTTTAGCCAAAAGGTTTTGTGGGCATAATGATTCATCGACTTTTATTGTCGCCTTTCCACGTCTATCCGCCAATAATTCTTCAGAACGTGTAAAAGGCTTCGGACTAATATGTTTTTCGCTTAAATCTGTATTAGAAGTCTTTAAAATGCTTGGAGAGCAACGATGCATAACTTCATTTGCTATCCAATCTCTGACTTTAGTATGAGCATCTAAAGTACTTGTCGATAAATGTCTCCGTAATTGAAACCGTTCTCTAAATCCACCAGAATCGTCCGACTTTGGTGTTTTACACTCTTTTTTCTTAATTTTCTTACTATTATTTTTCATTTTACTTATACTCATAGTCTTAATTACACTACAACCATTTTTAAATGATTTTAAAGCACTTTTATCATCTTTTGAACTTTTTTGACCTATTACATCAACTTCACCGATTTCAGCCCGAGAGTGCTCAGTAGAAAATTCTCTTTCATTTCTAGATTTTTTCTTCTTATAATATACTATTCCGCAAATACCAAAATTTATGGCTAAAAATAGTATACTAAGAGAGACTATAAGTGTAACAGTAGCGCTGGATGTTTTAACAGGCATACCACTATTTGGTTTAGTGGTAGTTGTTCGTACGTCTGTGTGTACAATATGTGGTTTTTCTATTAAACTAGGATTATGCCTTGTTGGTGTTTTTATCGATTGAATTTCTCGATATATCGATTCCCTGTCATATCTGGGCTCGGGTTGTGAATATGGTCGTAGTTTTCCGTATGAGGAGCCGTATTGTGTAGGTGTGTATACCGGCGGTGCATATATTTTGCGGACAGGGTCTGTAAATTGTTGTATTGCATATTAAAAAAGTAAATTACATCAAATATACATATATGCTGTATAACCAAAATAATAGAATGTATAATATTGATTGGTGGAACTCAACACTGCCCTTTATCTTGATAGAGATATGAAATAAATATTGTATTGCAAGTGTGACTGTAAAATTGAGAGGTTGTGGGTTCGATCCCTACCCGAGGAAATTAAATATTTATTTAAATGTATATTTCCAATTCTTCGCTCTGGTATCGAGGCAAAGCACGGCGTTGAGTTCCGCCACTCAACACGCAATGCCTCCAGATTTCGGCGGAAAGTGGGGAACGGAGTGTCTGAACACTAGGTGCCTTCTGCCTACCCTGATTTATTTTAATTTAATTTTGATACGTCAATGTTGAAAGTCAAGATTTTTTTATTATAAGCTTATATCAAAAGTATTATAATTATTATTTAATTTAAGTGTTCTAAAAACATAATTAATTTTAACTTTACTTACCAGGCATCCTATTACTAGATTTAGGTTTTGAAGTCGAAGGCGCCAGTGTGGGTGTGAATTGATATAATGGATCAACAACAAATCCCTTCATTTTGTTGGGCAAAGTCTCAATCCAAAAGTTTGTGTAATTCGATCTGTATAGGCTATTTATGGATGGTGGTAAATCTGGAATATATATTTTCTTATATTAAATAAATGTTAGGATGAGACCATCGTAGCACAGTAATACAGCGTCTAACTGTAAACGCGATCGTTGTGAGTTCTATATCCAATTATTTTTATTACTCCGCTCAAGTAAATTTAAGTGTGATGTTGGTTTCGTCTTCTCTTCGTATACGAGTATATCACTATTTCAAAAAATAGTGATTATATATCTTCAACATTCTTTATGTAAAGGATTGTAATTTTATTTTATGCTTACCTATTCTCAAATAAGGCTGATGGGCGACATTATATTCCGGCCATTCCACGTTGTATTGGTTCCATTGCGTCTTATCGAGAGTAAAGTATTCGTTTACGCTCTGAGTGTTTGGAGATCTGTAATATAAATAAGACATATAAAAATACTTTATAAAAACTTGATGAAATTAAATTTTAAAATATTTTTTTATATATCTTCACTTTGTATACCGCATATAGCAGCTTAGAAAGAGGGAGTCTCGTATTGAGACACCCCGTTTCACAATTTTCGCCAATTTTCGCCCTTGCGCCAAGATGGCCTTTGAAATTAATAGTGATATTTTCTTATTATTATAATCGAGTAGCGAATAAATCTTTCTATAGAGATGAAAACGTCATAACGGTATGTGCACTTTCATTTTGATGAATGTGACATTCATATGATGAGATGTGAGCCACATCAGTCAGTTTAAATACTCGATTTTGTTAAAGTACGGGGACCTAGGGTTAAAACACTCCGTTTTCTTTAAGACACTTCTGCTCCCCGTTTCTTCCATTCGCAAATATGGGGAACGGAAGTGTCTTAATGGAACCTAACTAAAAAAATAATTGCACATTTGATTTGTCAATGTAGAAAGACTATTTACAAACTTTGATTGCGGCTCCTGTAGCAGGTACTTTAAAAAGTAAAATTAAGTCATTGTTGCACCAAAATATGAACAACATATAAGTACATGATATCAAAACAGATTGTAATACTCACCCATTCTTCACAAAATTCGTCCAGAGTCGCATAACGACTTCGCTAAGTAGCTTTTCCTGTTGCGTATACTCCGAATGAAAGTGGGAATTGGCCCCCCCTAATGGAATACCAAGTACGTAGGGCATTTCCTCGCCGTGGACGCTTTTGTTTAGCTGTAATTATTAGTATAGGTTATGTCAGGTCATGTCAGCTTAGCCACGACTGTCTCAATCATTAAAATTTTAATTTAAATAATATCTTAACCCTCTAAAAATTTCATCCGCACTGTATTGCAAAGTGACACAAACGAGCCCAGAATCTCAAAATGTCGAGATAAATTTTAATCTTTGAATCACAAACGCGGACATGCCTTTGTAGTTCAATGTAGCGAGTCATTTCAACTGAATGCGGGCCGTGACTTATATTTTATATAAAGTTATTTATATTTTGTATAAGTTTATAATTGAAATAAAGGATTTTATAATTTTTTACTTCTTTTAATACACTTATTAATTAAATCTCAAATATATAATAATAGTATAATTAACTCACCGCAGCGTATTCCGTACTAACAGAGTTATGACCAAATACATAGAAGTAGGATTGTCTGTTAGCTTTAGATTGGTAATTAGCGAAGCTTATCATCGGGGCCAGCGTCCGGGCGTCGCTGAACAGATTCAATATTACTTCACGGTTCGTTTCAACATTCCAACGTTGAGGATCGAGTTTTGATGGAGAATATCTGGATATAAATCGTTTCACTCTTGTATTAAGCCCAGTTTCAATCAATAATGATTAACAGGTGAATCTACCGTTACCGTTACCTAATGCCTATATCGTAAGATTGGAACATATATGAATAATTGATTTATTTCCTTGAATGGGAATTGAACCTACAACCAGTGGTAGTAAGTCACAAAATGTGCGCTGATTATCGGTAAATTCATTGTCATCAGAACTGAAGTGTGAAGTCAATGAATATAACTGAAATCGGATACTGGGAAGCTGTCTTCCTATAGAGATGCTAACAATATAAATAAGATCTAACAAGCGCATGAGAATTTTGACATAGCTTGATGAGAACCTATATAAATTAGTGATGTGAATGCTTGGAGGGTTTCCAAGAAATGCGGTTTCGAATCCCACTATATTTAAATCTTTATATGGTTTTTTTTTATTCTTAGTGTAGAATAACACTTAAAAATTTTAAAAATCTAATTCTTACTGTTTCAAAATCTCCTTTAATGCAATTTTTTCAGCTCCTTCGAAAACAACTTTAGCGAATTTAGTTATAAATTCATCTCGTTGGTTTTCCAAGATGCCATGGTCTAACTCTATGACGCCAAAATCGTGATAGCTTTCTAATTCTGTCACACCACTTAGTATCTGATATCTGGAAAATATAAATTACATAATCTGGAAAATATAAATATAAATTATATAAATATAAATTACATACCTATATTATAAATTCGAAAGTAACTCTGTCTGTCTGTCTGTCTTTTACGCAATCAGGGCCAAACCGCTAATTTAATTGTGATAAAATACTCATATAGTATCTCTATTGAGGGTCTCGGGATAAACATAGGATACTTTTTTTTCTCATATTTGTAATATTTTAGATATATACCAATATATTAAAATAATTTGACATGCAATTTATTCCGCCATGTTTATAACAATCGTCGCTACGCGTTGCTAAGCAACGGCTTGCAGAGTTTGTTGTTTTAAGAAAACGTCACTCAAAGTGAGTTTGCTTAATGCATACATGACGCGCGCCGATATACATTTGTATACATTAACAAAAATTAGATGATTTCTATAATTTGATATTCATTCTTATGAAAATAAATATAAGGTATAGCGCGCACTAGTGATTTTTGTCACCGTGACTGTTGCGTCACTGTCACCGTGTACGTTACACTAAATGAAGGTGCGCGCATTTGGATACGTGACAATTGGGTGACTTTTTGTCCGCGGAGGACGGCAACACGCCGGTGACGCAACTGTCACCGCGTCCATAGATTTGTATGCCCGTGCGCGCATTAGCAACTAAATGTCACCTCCCCCTTGCGGTTTCCATACTAGTCGTCTTCCGCATAAACATGAAACAGCAGCGTGTTGCATTACAGCACCGAATTTTTATTTCAAGAATGGCGTCAAGTTCATCACCAAGGCAAAACGTGTGTTTTCATGAAGATAAAATAGACAATGACAATACTGACTGACGAAATTGAGTCGAGGCCATTGCTCTATGACAAATGAAAAGTTGAAAGCCAATATTTTCTGCATTTGATTTTTTTTCTATTTCTTAATATAAGTGCACAGACAACCATCTCTTCGAGATCCATTTTATCAAATGTAAAAAATTTCGTCACTGTCATCGCAAGTGCGCGCAGTGGCGAAAAGTATGGTGACATGTCAGTGACAAAAAATTTATTGTCACCGTGACAAAAGTCACCAGTGCGCGCTAAGCCTAAAAGTCACTTTTAGCATTTCATCTAGATGGAAATTATAGTTTACTGTATAACATTCTAATAAATAATTAGGGAGATGTCACTGATTCGGAATGACCTAGCCTTCGAGTGGTATGGTATGATCGAGGCGAACGGGCTATTTTGATGATTTTGTAAATTTTTATATATTTTGGAATCACTATTATTTTTTATGTAATTATTTGCTGCTAATTAATTTATCTCAGTTCGGTTACCTATACCGATGTCATACACTTAAAATATCGTAATTTTAATCATTTGGGATTTTATTTAATATTGTTCGCAAAAATTAACAATTATTTAATATGGAAAAATGTTTAGTACGCGCAAACTTTAGGTACCCTATCTAATATTAAGAATTTCCTTTAGTTACTTTTACTTCTTTTGTTTGTTCATTTCGGTTACTCAGATATTTTTTCTAATAATAAATCTTCACTTATTATTATTTTTTAACTTATTTTAATTATTTAGGCTTATATTTTCGCGGGCGTAGCCGCGTGCGGGCCCACTAGTCTCTTATATATAAATAGCCAGTCAAGTGTGACTGTAAAACCGACTAACATTTATTAAAATGTATATTTCCATTTTTCGCTCTGGTGTCGAGGTAAAGCGCGGCGTTGAGTTCTGCCACTCAATAGAAGTCAGCAGAAAGTGGGGAACGGGAGTGTCGTAATACTAGGATTCCTCTGCCTGCCCTGCTGTGTGTAGGATACGGCGTGAAGCGGAAAAAAAAATATAGCTTATAATCATTGCAGGTCCGAAATCAAAGTCATGATAGTGAAACAAAGTTGAGAAACGGCGTTGAGTTCTGTCTTTCAACGTTTAATGTAAAAGAAAGTCCTACAAGAAGTGACCTTATATCTATAAAATCAATGAAAATAAAAATAAAATCTTACTTGCTTAGTAAATTTGGAAATGATTCCATAGTCTTCTCTGGCTCATTCGGTATGAACGACCCCGCAACCACCGGGCCGAGAGGTGTTTCAAATTCACGCGATAATATTTGGACTTTTTTTATTTCAGAAAGTCTGTAAAAATAATATAAGTTACTTATTTTTATGTTAGATCCCTACTTAATGGGGCAATGATTTTATTTAAATTATTTTTATAATATCGAATTAAAATTCAATGAAAAGTGGGGAATGAATTTTTGCTAACAACAACAAAAATTAATTAAGAGACCAGTCCTAGCTCTGAGGCATAAAGTATGACTGTGTGGGGTTCGCTCTGGAATCGAAGCAAAGCGCGGCGTTAAATTCCGCCACTTGACACGCAATGCTTACAGAATAAGGCGGAAAATGCGCAACGGAGTGTCTTAGCACTATGTTCCCTCTACCTGTACTTATGTGTGCGGGATACAGATTATTAATTATTGTTTTATTAACTTACGGTTTATTCTGTAAGCAAGTCATCATGTTCCTAGAGTTCAAGTTACAGCCGAGGCTCTGTGCCACTTGCAAGGTGTACTGCGTCGGGTCCTTGGTGATGGCGGCGTCGGAGAGCGCTGACCCAGACATAAGGATTGCCCGGTGAAATAAACCTTAAAAATATTAATGGCTTTTTAATATATATATTTTATATTTTTTTGCTTCACGCTTCGCGTCCGATTTCAGTTCTTTCGCATAGGGAGGATATGCAAAGGGAACCTGGAAAACATTTCCGTTTCCCATTTTCCACCTCCGCACGCCGTTATTCTGGAAGCATTGCGGATTGTCTGGCGACACTCAACGCCGTGATTAAAGGTAATATTTTTAAATATTTCATTTTCTCGAGTGGTGATTCCCAATCGAGGGTATTTAAACACACATCCCATCGCGCTTACAGTCATACGCATGTGAACCTGTGCCACGATTGGCCACCATTGTTTGTAAATACCCACTAAATAAGATAAAAATTTAGAAAGCTGGAAAATTCATAGGTAGTGGGACTCAAACTCGCGTCCCTCGGAAACCAGAGGGGAGAAATGAAAATAAATTCCATGTTATCATGACCTCATGTGGGTATTGAACCCACTACTCAGCCACGACAACCCCACATACACAATTTAATTAGGATTTTTCAGAATATTTTTATAAACAACGATGGAAAACGAACAAAACATCGTGCACAGTGTTTTCTACATTAATTATACTCAATTCAATGGGTCAAATGCGCTACCAAATTTATCTTTTGTAAATGAAGCATCATTAGTCAAAGCCTTGTTTACTTTCGTTAGCTGTTTTCTTTAAATAAAAAAATATTAAATTTAAAAAATGAAACCAGTGGCTCTCAAAGTGGAGATAATTTTTAAGGAATATATTATTGCGGCCTTCAGCTTCAGACAGCTTCCAACTGTAAAGGCAACTATGGGTTCCGTTCCTAATTGAGAATTATTTCATATTTTCATTTAATGATAATCGAACCCACAAACACTGTTGTGTTTATAGTCACACGCTTGTGTCTGCAACAAGCTTGTATCTACAATAAGCGAAAAAATAAAATAAAAGCTAGAATTTTTTTATTTACTATTGATGAAATCTACAAGATTGAGAGTATTTGTTATAAAGCTACTACCGTTTTAATTAGAGGAAATCAAGTAACAATCCAACAAAAAAAACGTGAGATGATAATGGGAGGCTCCTTTTGTTCTCTGTTAACGTTCTTTTATGGCTGAGTTTAGACTTGAAAAGACAACTTTCTTGAATAATATAAATGTTTTCGCCTTTTTTATGGTTTTTGAGGAGATGTTTCGTTTTTGTTTTACTTAGATATACTCGTAATTAACTTCTAGCCTGAGGTAACAGTCGTAGCTGCGTGTATGAACGATATAAACGGTGATTGTGGGTTCTATTTTCACTCACTAAATCTTAACCATAACATGACGGTGATAGTCAAAGCAATGTCTCGATAGGGCGGTGCGTGGGGAATGAAATGTCTTACACTGGGTTACCCTGTCTATCATCGTTTATAGTTAAACGTCGTCTTATTGCGCCTCGATGGTTCATTGAATATCAATTGGATTTGAAAAAAATCATTGGATGATTAATTCTATATATTTTTCTTAATTCCGAATCAAACTTGCTACCTCCTCTTACCATTAGATATTGGTGACAGCATTAAATAGTTGACACACGCCGCCCCCGTGCCTTGTCCCATCAATGTAACAGATGTGGGATCGCCGTTCAAGTCCTCAATGTTATCCTTTATCCACTGCAGAGCAGCTAACTGGTCCAGCAGACCATTGTTTCCGTAGACATGTTCTGTGATACTGGGTTTCATGAAACCTGAAAATTTTTGGATGTTTATGTAATATAAAATACGAGAAATATCCGTTTTTTGGCCAAATGTTGCATTGGCCATAAAGCACTCATTGTCACGATTGCAGAAAGTGAAGGACGTAGTGTCTGGACACTGAATTCTCTTAGCCTATCGGGAATCGGAGCACAGCGTTCGCTTCAATAAGACTATTTGTTACCAATGCAATAAGAAGAAAATAATTTAACCTGCCGAATGGAAATCGAACTCAAAATCTGACGCGTAGATCATCACACCATGAATGGCCACAAATTAATTAATGCTATTACTACTATTTAATTAATTAATTTAACAAAGATAAAAATTAACAAAAGAAAGATTATAAGATTATAATTTTATAGAAGACCAGAAAAACGTTAACTTAAACTTAAAATGTTCATTTTTACCCCGAAGCGATGCTTTAGTTCAGCATATTGAACAAGGTTTGCTCAAAGAAGATTCATATTTTATGTATTTTGTCTTATAACTTTAAGTGTTTAAATATTTTAATTAATATATAAAAAGTACTATTTAAAAAATTGCTAAGATCTAGTATAATCAAATAATTAAATACATGTGTTGGTACTATTAATATAATTAATATGGTATATCTTAACTCTACCCTACTCTATTCTTTCTTTTTTTTCTCTCACTACAACTCACCTAAAATTCCCAATCTGAAGTTGACAGTTATAACCATTATATTTCCATAGGACGCCAAGATTCTGCCATCGTAAGGGTTCCCGGAGCTCCACTCAAAGGAATCTCCGTGTATGAAGACTAGTACTGGAAACTTTTTGGACTTTTGTTCTGTAATAATAGATAACAATATAATTAAATAAAACGTCACACTCAATTGTATTCCATGTGCATAACGAAGGAAGGAGAGGTTCTCCAATCACCTCTGCAATCAATTTTCAAGATATTGCGTGTTGAGCGGCGGAACTCAACGCCGAAAGAGCGAGGAAAGCAATTCGTACCGATTAGAAATCGAACTCACAACCGTTGCGTTTAAAATTAACTGATGTACAGCAGCCTATTTTTTTCTTATATTCTCATATATTACGGTATACAAATACAAGAAACATGAACAGTAATAAATATCTCTTTAATATTCGAAAAAGCGATAAAAATGTGATCAAAACACTTTTTTAATATCGAAAACTTTGTAACTGTCGTAAATTACGACATAATAAGTTTTTATTACTTTCGTAGTGAGCAGCGCCATCTATTGGGTATATTTTATTAAATAATAACGTTTCAAATGTTTTTTTTTATTTTTCGCTGTTCCCTATATTTATACGGATAGTAATGCACTGCAAAAATAAAGAAACCACGAAATTAATTCAGTTTAATAGATGAACAATCGTGTAGTTCAAGCAGGTGAAGACGCGAGTGGGTCCTTAGAGTGTTACAGTAAAATTTAATAACACTGCCATCTATCATAATAGAAAAGAACTTCATCAATTTTAATTTTGTTTACGTTCTGTATCTCAACTGAACGTAATTACTATAGTGTCTTATAGATGACGTCATAACAGAAATTACTTAATAAGAAAAAGAAATCATTAAAGGTAATTAAAAAAAATAAACTACCCAACTTACAATGTCTATCAATAAACCAGGTATATTTAGGCCGGATGAGTGATATAGCGTGAAGCTGATTTAATTTGATTTTTTAACTTCAGACAACACAAAAACCATCTTGGCGCAATGTGACAACGTCTAACTAGACGACGAAAACGATTGTTCTGAACTCGGCAAAATAATTATTTTCAAAATGATGAAATAATTTGGATAATTGAGTGAAAACTGGTTATCGTAGTATTTCAACACTAATTTTTCCCTACCCTGCGGGAAAAAGCGTGAATCCAGTTTAAAAAAACAAATGGCAAAATTTAATAGTCTAAGTATGACCATCTTTTCGACGATCTAGCTTTTATCGAGTAACAAATCGATTTCATATTCATTCACCGTCATAATCGAATGAAACCACAATCCGATAGTACCTAATAGGGATTGAAAGCAAAACTAATTGGGATTGTGCGGTCCCACGTCTTATTGGGGAATAGGGCTGTGACATTACTTACTCGATGTTATTGGGGCCCGATCGTACCAACACTGATCTCAAATTGAAAAATAGCATATTCACCTTTGTCCCGTATAGCACGGTACGCAAGGGAAGTGTTAAGACACTCCGTTCCCGAATTTCTCGAATTTTCCATATATCACGCGTTGAATAGTGTAACTCATCGCTGCACAATCGAAAACCACACGAAAATACATAAAATTTCGTACAAAACAAGTGTTTATATACAAAATTTTCTTACGACCTCGTAAAATTTACATAGTGTGTACTAGAAATGCGCTTTAAAGTACCGTTTTATGGTGTTTTAGTGGATTCTTGCATCAGCGGGCTAAGTTTTCTGCATGTAATGGACATTTCTCGATTACGTCAGCTGTTCTTGAGTCTTGAATTAAAAGCGATTATACGAGAGCTTACAAACAAAAAGCTAAGTGTGGAGATAACATACTTTACTTCGTGCTTTTCCTTTATATTTTTAGTGAAAATTTGTAAGTATATTTAATTAAAGCTGTTAGTTAGGTGTTGTGTTGTTCTGTTCTCCTTTCGCTTAAATCTAAACTTATATGAACACTGTTTTATGTTTGTTTGTGTTTGTTATCTTAAGAGTAGTGTTTTTGTTTTTAGCTTCACGCTGTATCAAGCACAAAGCACAACCTTGTGCTTAGTGCTGTGTACAAGGCAGGATGGAAATGTCTTTATGGGAACAGAGTATCTTAATACTAGTTTCCCACTGCCTACCCTGTATATATACGATATTATTAAATACCTCAACGGAGAACCAAATCCAAGAAGTATTTTACGTGTGTCTCCATAAAATATTATATTACACAATATTTCACAGCTACCGTGAAAGACAGTAGGTCCGTACCCTACAACGTACACAGACGTACAAACATACATTGTTTCGTCATAACTTTTTAATCGCTAGGGAAATTACGCTTAATTTCCCATAAACAAAGCCCATGAAAAAGGAAAAGGGGTGAACAATGGGGCCGGTAGTATTTTCAAGCTTTGTATAGCATTCAACTGGCTGGCTTCAAAATAGTAGAATGCATCGTATAAATCTTTAAAGCTCCAGCGAAATGTTGATATAGTGTTTAGATTTCTGGTGCTTTTTTTTTTTAGTTTTACGCTGTATCCCAAGTGTAGCAGGGTGGAAAAAGGGAACCTAACGTCACACACACATAAACTTCTGCGCCAAAACGGGCTCAAAAATATATATTTCTCTATTTTTATATAGTTATCTTTGAAATTACTATCATACTTTTACATATGTATGAAAATCTAAAACAATGGCGCCTCAATCGCTTGAACTCATTCCTATACTATTTTCAGAACTTCCGTCCACAGAGTGTCCAAATAGTTTAGTCTAAAAATACATTTATTTTGAACTACTTTTCTTAGGTTTCGGAATGCGATACAACTATTGAATTGGGTTATGATAGTGCTATCTTAGTTTAATTTATATTTAATATATTGTGCAAAATATACGTAAAAAGTAAGGAGATATGTAACGACCCGGGAATAGTTCATGAAAATTATTTTAAAGTTCAAGCGTATCATTTTCTTATTTCAGTAGCAGTAGGTGCAAGCTCTTCTTGCTCAAGCTTTCTCAAAAGACGGATGTGTTCGGCTCTCTTAAAATATTGAATTGATGTTAACATAGTATAGCATTGTAAGCATAGGGTACCTGGAAACCTGGTGTTAAGAAAAAATATATTATTTACACGAATGGTTATCGAACCCATAACCTGTCGCGTTTACACATCACGCATTTGTGCCCCTGGCCTAGGTAACATTTAGATTTTGGTTAATTATCACACACCTATGGTACAAACTCCGACCACCCATATTATTACTAAGATTTTTTTCTTTGATATAGCATACGTCCAATAGAATCTGTATCTATATAAAGTTGTAAGTATAAGTCATATACAAATTTGAACAAAACACATTTCAGCACTTAACTATCGATTTTTACTCCAAATAAAATGGCAAAAAAAAATTGGAAATTTCAAAGGAACTTGGCGTTTCTTTAATGGATGTTACTTAAAGTTTGATTGTTTTTTTACGGTTGAGACGAATCTCAAACTTCAGTAATTATGCTGTCAATAAATTGTAGGAATGACAGGAAAG
>JAEBDU010013344.1:0-40414 GCA_016802625.1 Heliconius numata | reverse complement strand
GAAAATTTCACAAGAATTTGTATTCATAGCCGTTATCCGGCTCCAAAATGCGCTACCTCCATTAAAGTTATACTTACGTGAGATTAAACTTCTCGGGCTAAGTACACGCCGGGAACATTCTAAACTTAAAGTTAGGGGGTTTAGTCTGGCTTTTTTAAGAGAAGCGGGAATTTTCTTTCATCTACTTTTACATGTCTTTGGTATCTTGGAAAGGACAGTGTAAGGTTTTCTTTAGATATTCATATTATAAATAGCGGATTTTTCTATCTTAGTATCTAAGATTATTATATTAGATTAATAATTCGCCTGAATAGTTTGGTATTTCATTGTTTATTTTGAGTTCTATTGGTATAAATTAATATACTAAGAACCAAAAGAATTCTAATTTAGCTGATCTATCACTTTAATGACCAAGTTATAAAAAATACAAAGGAAAAGAAAAAAGAAAAAGAAAGTTGGATATAAGAAGGAGGATATATGTATTATACAAAATATTTACATAAATTATATATTATTTTGATATAGAAGCGATTATTATAAAGTTTCATCTAAATTTGTTTAGTAGATTTAGTGTGAAAGCAGAACAAACATCCATCCTTCCTAACTTTCACATTTAATATTACTAGAAAGTAGGACAATGCACAGGCGTTTAAGTTCCTAATTATTACGTTCTTTGTTAAGTTAAAGTTTTAACTTTGAAATTTAAGTTGTTATACTAACTGTGATGATTACTTCAAAGTACGTACTCGTACTACAATAATAACTATATATTTAATATATCTTGTTATTATTATTTTATCATACAAAAATTGTGTTTTTTATTTTTTGTAAATATAACGAGCGAAGCGAATCGGAGTTCGCAAGCAAAGCTATAACAAAAATTAGCAATTTAACTCGTAGTTTATAAAATTATTGCGTATGGCAGAGATATCTAATAACATACTTGTATCTCATATTAAATAATATTTTTTATCATCATACCGTTTCAGCCATATAGGCAGAGGGAACCTATTGCTAAAGCTTTCCGTTTCTCCTTTTCAACACAATTTTTGAGATATTACGTGTTGAGTGGCGGAACTCTATGCTTTCTTACCACGAGGCAATGAAAATTGTCCATCCCGTGAGTAGACATTGAACCCACAATCCTCTCATTTATAGTCAAATACGTGACTGACTCAACATTTATACTCTCTATATATGTATTTTACATAATATACGTAAACTACGAAGGTTCTCATCCATTTTCAGATGCAGATACTAGCTCTCGTATCGTATGCCATCGATGTACCTAATATCAGATAGGACGTGATGGTTAAGGAATCGAATTTACCAGCTATTCTAGTAATAAATAGAAATTCATATTGAAATATAGTATCTTTTTTAGAATGTACGTACATATATATTTTATGTATAAAATATAATTATTCTTCTCTCTTATCTTATTTGGTTAAACACACCCGTTTTAGAAACAACTGCTTTGTATTGAAAAAATATTCCTGTTGGATAATACATTTATATAGAAATACTGATTGTTTCCTAATACTTTTTTTTTTAAATCAATCGTGGCGATGGGGCACAGATGTGTTACTGTAAATGCGAGAGGTTGTGGGTTCAATTCACACACAAGTAGAGTATATTACAACAAATTAAGACATAATGGTTATAACCACTAAGCCTAAGTGTCCTTACAGGGGTACAAGCAGTCGGCAATTCAGCACACGCATTACTTTGACGAGTTGGCATCTTGCTTCATTTGTATTTGTAAGGCTATTTAACTTTGACATGTATGTAAACTTGCCTTCCCTCTAAGTATGTGGCAAGAGAACTTATTATTATGTAATTTTATATAAATAAAAAAAATCAGCTTCACGATGTATCCCGCACGCAGCAGGGTAGGTAGAGTAAACATAGTGTTAAGATACTCTGTCCTCCACTCTTTGCCAAATTCTGGAGGCATTTGTGCTGAGTGGTGGACTCAATATCGCGTTTTGCCTCGACACCAGATCGAAGAAATAGTGATATAAATTTAAATAAATACTTCCTTTCCTCGAGTTGGAATCGAACCCACAACCAGTCGATTTTGCAGCACACTTCGTTCCTCTGCGCTACGACTGGCCTCAGCTTATTTAATATCAAACAAATATACTGAAATGAACAACTCAAAGTTTCAACATAAACACAAACAGACATACATACGCTTTAGAAATCATAATAATTAAGTAACACATTGGAGTTATAACGCAATTACACTAAGTTGGTAACTTGTATGTGCTTAGGAAATTCATTGCAAAGTTAAGGGTGGAGTTAAGTAAACTGTACCCCTTGGTTAGACGCTAATGTAATATGATTCTAATGAAAACTCTAAATCTGGCCATTATTGATATACTAATATAATAGTATATTTGGAGTACAATAATTACATTTTTTATTTATTTTATTTTATTACTACCATTTAACAATGCATACAAAAACTTAAACTGTGTCCTGCAAAACTCTTTGCGAGTTTGACTGCAGGATCTCGAGTCTCTATACATATGATTTAAATTAAAACTAGATCATAATATATTAATATTAGATCAAAATTAAACTAAGAAGTATTTTCTATCAACTGTTCAATATATGGATTTCTTAGTATAATCTAAGTTTGAGACCGTCGTGATAGTTGTCGTTTCGATTTCCATTCAGGGGAATAAATTATTTTCATTTAGTTCCTCTGGCAGAACTGGTATTAATCCCGGTGTTTTTGTAGTGAGCCCCTACTGTAATTTGGAAAGGTTCGCAAAACAATTTGGGAATCCAAATCAAAGGGTATTGCTATTAGATTTTTTGTGCTTTCCCTATACTAGGTATATGTGGAGTTAACCGGGAAGTCAAAGAAGAAGAACAAAAAATATAGAAATAGGTATAATAAATCCATTACTTTTGGTCTTTACGTGTGTAGTGGCGGAACTCAAGGCCTAAATATTTTATTTCCTCAAGTAAGAATCGAACCTGCAACCTGTCGCGTTTATAGTCACACGCTAATACTCTTACACCACGGCTGGCCTCAAAAGAAAAAGCCTCAGATTAAATTTCATGACAATATACTTTTTATATTCACTTTTTTTAATATAAGAACTAAATCATTGAATTGCCTTGTAGAAGAAATTAGGGCAAGCTGAGGCATGAATATATTTTAAAATGCCACTTTCAACCATTAGAACTGCAACCTTTGGACATTTTTTTCTTTAAAACGAATAAATTACTTGAAGCCACACCGTCTTTCATATAATCTGTGCAAATAAAGTAGAAAGTTTTTAATATTAGTTATTCTTTTTAAGTTCAGAGAAGTGATTTAGATTTATATATTTATATTATTTTATGAAGTAAAATCTAAATATTATTCATGTCATTGCAGAGAGGAATACCGTCTGACTGTAATCGCGATGGTAGCGGGTTCGATTAACGGGGTTGGTCGTTGGGTGGGTTCCAACTAAAAGAAAGAATTTTAAATCCATTCGGCAATCCATTTGTTTCTATATACAGTTGAGTACTGTAATAAATAGTATTTTAACTAAGTCCTTTTCTATTATGTGGGATGAAGCATGGAGCTAGAAATAAGAAGCAATTAGCCACAAAACTGATGTCTGTGATATGTTGTAAGCGCGACAATTGTAGGTTCGATTCCCACTCGTAAGTATGAATTAATATCATTTTCTTGCTCTAGCAGCAATAAAAATTATAGGGCTAATCATCCACCACTCAACACTTAATGTCTCAAAAAATTTGAAGGGGCAACGGAGTGTCTTAACGAGAAATAGCATAAAAAATACGGAACCTATTCACAAACGACAACTCTAGCTTGTTATAAAATTATTTGACAAACGTGAACTTTGAAAGCCACCGACCGTAATTCTATAGTTAAAGTCAAACAGATATCAAACATTTTATAACAATATTTGTTTCGGGGAAATGGACTTTTGTCTCTTTTAATGGATTTTACTCGCTTTATTGTAAAGTTTTTTTATTTGTATATTTTTTGGAAATATATTTTCATGTTAGCAATAAAAGAATACTAGGATCTGCCACATGCTGTGCACGCCGAGTGAAGCTGAACGAAGCTATGGTTTTGTCCGCACTCGTGTTCCTCAACTCTATGGGATACATTTTGAGCATTTACTCAAAAACTACAATTACAATTATCACCAAACTACTTCGTTAGGATCACCGTGTCGTCCACAAGGTTTCTGCAAAATTTCAGAGCTATAGGTTTAACGTTCTAGGAGGAGTAGCATTACAACGAAACACACTTTTGACCAGTAAGAACTTCGCTTCGCTCCACTCATTGATATTGCTAGAGTTGCTTTTTATTGACTAGTCCTTCTCTTACATACAATGAGGCACACGGATTTACACTATATTCTCTTGACCTTATACAATCATGCGGGAAAAAGCGTAAAGCTAGCTATATCTTGAAAAATTACAATATCAACAGCATTTAACATAATATATTAATTTTATTCTTACTAGCGATTTCTGAAAACGTCACTAAGAACTGCTCGATTTTCCGCAGTTGTTGTAAGAAACGAATGTCGGTCATAAATCTTTGTCCAGCAGAGAGACGAGTACGTACAAGTCAATATTTTATTTCTATTTGCAGCTCGAATTGCAAATATATACTATGAAAATAGCTAACTGAGAATTTGTTAAGCAATTATTCATGCAATTTGTATAAATATTACTATAGATTTTTTAATAAAAGTATATTTTTAATATCGTCGTTCTTAGTCGGATCCTTTATTCGCCTTGGTAACAAAACAAAGCGCAGTTTTGAGTTCCGCCACTCAATCTATCTCGAAAATCGTTGTTAGTTTTTTTTATGTATCTCGCATAGTGTGGGCAGAGAGTGCTTAGTGTTTAGACACTCCATTCTCCACACTTTTTGTGGATTGTGTGTTGAGTGGCGGAACTCAACGCCGATTTGCCTTGACACCAGACTTTAAAATAAAAATATTGAATCTTCTATACCTGAGCGGGAATCAAACCCACAACCTTTCAGGTTTACAGTAACACGCTTGTTCCCCTGCGCCGTGCTTGGCCTGAACCTGTATTATTAATTCAATATTAATAAATCTCTTGCTCTCAGACTACATATGCTGTTTGTACCTTCACCACTCTTTACGGATTAACTCAAAGAACTACAGACATAATCCAGACGATGTCAAGCATTTCTTATTATATAAATACTTAATATAAGGTGACGTCTCGTAGAGCATTTCTCAAGAGAGAGAGAGAAGTTAAAGAGTAAGGTAAAGTTCGAATCCGTATTGGAGTAGAAAAAAATATATTTATATTGAATATATTAAAGTTTAGCTAGATTGTTATGATTCTATAATAGGTGTGCCAGTTTTCAAAATTAATAATTGTCTTTATCGCAATGTTTCGATTATTTCGAAGCAGGAAGTGCGATACAAAATGTCTACACTAGGTTCCTTTTACCTTCCCTGCTATATGTGCCTATATAGCGTGAAAATAAAGAAAAATATAAAAAAGAGAAACGTGCAAAGTGACAACGCTTAACTTCAAATACGAATGGCACTCAACAATGGTTACAGATTACGTCGGTTTGAGAGGAGTGTTGTACCTTTGAAGATCTCTGCACATATTTGGATATATAAAGTAAATAACTTTAGAAGGGGGCGTCCTGTAAAAAGGAAGTATTTATATTATATATTTTTTAGCTTCTCGCTGTATCTCGTATATAATAATGTAGGCAGATGTAACCTAGTGTTAAGACACTCCGTTTCCCATTTTCTCCCGATTTTTCTAGGCATTATGTGTCGAGTGGCAGAGTTCAACTCCGAGATTTGTTTTGGTACCACGGCGAAGAAGTGAAAATATTAATAAATAAATCATTCACGGCGCAGAGAAGCAAAAGCACGATTGTAAAAGCGACGGGTTGTGAGTTCGATTCCCGTTGGAGAGGAAAATGAAATATTTAATATTTTCATTTTTTCGCTCTAGTGGCAAAGCACGACGATGAGTAAGGTCTGCAAAATTCAACGGAAAGTAGAAAACGGAAACTTTCAATAGAGACGGGACAGCGTAAAGCTAAAAAAAACAAATTATTATCCACTCCATCTTCACCATAATAAAATTCGAGTAATTCAATTAAGAAAAATCGTTCAAACGAAACAAATTCACAAACGATTGGATCAAATGCTACGAGTTTATTAAATAATAAATTTGCCGCTCGAATGTTGTTTATTTAAGTACCTTTATAGGATGGAGCGGTCTTCAAAAATGTACAAATTAAATACCATTTTACGAATCACCTTAAAAATGGCGATGAGATTTTCTGATAATGAAAAACATTTTATTGCCTAAATCGTACTTATATTATATTATCTATATTATTATATACTAACGTTATAAAGTTCAAGAGTTTGTTTAGTTGTATGTGATATCCCCAAAAGATTACTGCCTCAAATTTAAAAAGAAGTATATTATATTTTTTAGTCTATATATCAAGGAAGGCTATGTTAATTTTTTTAATTATTATGACGTACACAGTGTCAGTGTTCAGAGTATTTCGGATATTTAGATTGTATTAGTATGTGCTATATATAAGTCTTAATCTTAAATGAAGCCTGTCGTAGTGCAGGGGAATAGGCATGCGATTGTAGAAACGACAGGGTGTGGGTTCACTTCTCGCTCTGGTAACGAGGCAAAGCATGGCGTTGAGTTCGAATAGACGCGAACCTCTCAATACGCAATGTCTCTAGAATACGGCGGAATATGAGGAACACAAGAATCCTAATTCGAACGGAGTGTCTTAACACTAAGTTCCCACGTTCCCTGTGCCGACTGTGTTATTTGTCTTATTTATTTCCGCTTAACTATGCGGACAAAGCCACAGCTAATATCTAGTTAGCAATAAAATTATATGAAACTATGAAATAAGCGTTAAAACTTAGACATACTAAAAGATTTTTATGACTTTTTGAGATAGTTTATGTTTCTGTTCACGCGTTTACCGCAATATGCAGAAATAAACTTTTGATATGAATATGTCAGTCAGAATCATTTTAATATTCGAACTTAGATTGAGACCGTCATTTCATAGCAGCACAGCGTCAAACTATAAACATGACGGTTGTGAGTTCGATGTCTACTCGAGGGAAAGAATAATTTTCACTTTTGGCTCTGGTGACAAGACAAAGCATAGGGTTGAGTTTCAGCACTCACGCTTCAACGGCGACGTCTCAATAACCGGGGAAAAATGGAGAATAGGGATAGATCTTAACATTAGGTTCCCTCTACCCTGAAGCTAAAAAACGTACACACACTATTATAACTTCTTAAAAATATTAATTAATATTAAAAATAATAATTCTCCACCCCTTATAAGTTTTTCTTCCAGTTAACTGTTGTAATTTAATAATAGTTAGCAACTAGCAATAAAACTACAGTCTATACTTTTCCCAATAAACTATAGTCAGCTAACTTTTGCACGTTAAGATGTTATGAGTGGTTTTCGATTTCCCATTTACTTTAGTTTGTTAAGTAAAAAAAAAGAATACTGTACGCGTGTTTTAGGTGTTCCGTATCTCAAAAGAAAAAACGGAACTCTTATAGTTTATTGTTACTTTGTTGTCTGTCTATCAGTTTCTCAAGACGGAGTAGGGGGTCTCAAGTTCAAGTGAATAACAAATATGTAGGTCTATGGTCCCTCAGAGGACAAAAAGATACAAGTCGAGCCTTTACACATCGTTTTTACAGCATTTTGTATAAAATTCGTCGTGTTATCAAAGCATGCTTACTTTAAACGGGATCATGTAAAATCCAATTTTTTAAATGTATTACACTTTTGAATAGGGTAAATAGTAAAATTCTACACCTATCATTTTCCATATTTTTTAAAGGAGGAACAATTTGCGAAACTAACTACGCCATAATTATTTTTATTTCTTAAAAAGTGTGTGTATTATAAGCAAATAATGCATGATGCAGTTTAACTCCACTCGCAATATCTTCAGAATTCGACAAAAATGGGGAAAAACGGGCCTTAATACTAGGTTCCCTGAGCCTACTTACAAAAATTGGCAAATAATGTTATCACACTGTACTTAATGCTGCTATAATATATCAGAGTCATTCTTTTCATGTATCATATAGTACGAGCGGCCTTTCCGTCCCAAGAGCGATGACGCAATAGTCAATGTGATATATCTTTGCTATATAAAGCCATATATAAAAATATATAAAGACATATTTATAATGAAATGAAATGAAATAAAAAAAAATATTCAAGTAAACTATTCCAAGCCAGTAAACCGTAAAGTTACGAAGAAAAAATCTGAAAAGAAATATTTATATTTTTTAAACTAATAAGTCAGTTAACATGAGTAAAGGTTTTTAAAAGAAAACTAACTTTAATAAAACTATATATTTCTATATGAAAAAAAAATCGAAAACAAAAAGATTCCGCACACAGCAAGATGAGCAGAGAGGGAACTAAGTGTTAAGACACTCCGGTCCCCGCTTATTTCTATACATTAATTTCTATATATTCATATTCAAATAACAATAAGAATATCTCCATATTCTCTAAAGACCGAAGATATAAACATACATTGAAAATGCCGAAAACCTCTCTTTATTTTAGGCAAAGTTTTAGTATTATCACCAGTTTCACAAGTAAAGCGATTTGCAAGATTCTTTCCGCGTTAGTAAGCTTAGTTGAGCCCGCTCGGGTTAGACTTCGGGCGAAACGGCTTATCCAGAAATGGATGAAATTTTAAAATATCCACTTAAGCTCTAAGCTGTGAGCTAATATTCTTTCGGGATTTTATTTTAGCAATATGGGCGTTTATTAAAAATATTTCGCTGGTAGTTAGTATTTTATTATTTTTTAAAAGCTTTTTGTATAGCCTAAATTATTTTAGAAATGTTCTATAAATAAATAATATAAGCAACTAATACATGTAATTTGTTTCATATTTATTTTTATATTTTTGTATATATATTTTTTATTTTAATGAAACAAATTTAAATTAAATTATATATCACTATATTTAGTATTAACTTAAAAAAAGATAATCTAACATATTTTCCACTAAACCAACAAAACTGTACGTTTCACGCAAACTCCAGGCTAAAATAAGCCGCCGAAGTGAGGTCCTAATTAAAAATACACAACTAACCTGTAAAATGTGAAGGTCATCGCTGAATTTCGCAAATCGACGAATTTGAACCCAGTTACTTGTTTTAAGTTAAAACACAAACACAACATAGTCACAAATTATTTTTACACAATTTTTTTAAACACTACCCTCACTCACTTATACTCCGATACTGACAAAGTTATTTCGTAGAGCCGTCGTAGCGCTCGAACGTAACGTGCGTAGCGTTCGGTGTAGCACGTCTGACTGCTACGCTAGTCTACGAAACGCGCAAGTCCGAACTGCCGATGGCTTACTTGATCTGTGTAAAACTCAAAATTTTGTCACATTCATCTATGTATTATATTTGAGTACCTATATAATAAATAATAATTCAATTAACTTATAAGAATTATTTTACTTATAAAATACTAGGCTATTTATTTATTTTTTCAGGTCCACGCTGTATTCCGCATAGATTGCAGGGCAAGCAAAGGGAACTAAATTTTAAAATACACCGTTCCCCCTTCTTACCAAATTTCGAGGGATTGCGTGTTGAGTGGAGAAACTCAACGCCGCGCTTTGCCTTGATACTAGAGCGATGAAATGAAAATATAAAATATGTCATTAAATGTTTTATTACATTTCGTGGCCAACACATATTAAAAGGATTCGATCTAAATGCAGTTTTTATTTACAAAAGGCTATGACTTACTTGCGGGGTAGCCACAGAGAACGGAGCGCCAAAGGCGACGTTCTCTGCATAGCATTTTCGCCTCATGCTTTTTACGTGACCTTCCTGGAGGAAGGATGTCTACTGGAGTATTATCGATACTCTCTTATATGTATGTGCATGTATGTGTGTTTGTGTGTGCATGTGTGTGGTATGATAAGATCAACTGAGGTCTAATGTATTTTATCTAATTTTGAATTAATTAGTCGTATGTGACTTATTTTTTTTGTTATTTAATTTAAAATATAGCGATTCATAAGCAAAACAAATAGCTTTAAAACAACTTTTTCAAGAAACTAGACCCGCTAATATTTTTAAGGGAAACTTTTCGTAGGGATGAAAAACGGTCCAATTATAAAGGCATCCCCGCTTAATTGTCTTTTCTTTGTGGAAAGTTTTACATAAGTTTTTTTTAGATTGCTACGCGCTTTCTCGTTCGTGTTATATTAGATATAGAGCAAAAAAATCACGTTACGAGGACGGCGGAAAACGTAAAGTAGATTTATTAATACTTATCGTTATTTATCCTCAAAGTTGTTGATAACGGAATTCGTAACCCTAATGTTTCCTAAATCGTTTATGTTTTAAGGAAAAACTTGTATACGGGAAGAAGCACAGAAATATTTTGAATAATAGTTGTTATGTTTGTGAAGTATTTTTGCATGAAAGTTAGTTTGAATTGAAAATATTAATAAACAATAATTCATTTCTCTGAGTGGGAATCGAACCCAAACATGTCACGTTACAGTCACATCCTTGTGCCCCCGCGCCACTATGGCCTCAATAGAACTGAATCTGAAGTAACCAAAGAACTTATGAATATAAATATAAAGTTCAAATCTGTATTTTTTATAAAGATCAAAGATAAAAATAGTACACAAATAAAGATTTGTGTACTATTTTTTATTGTGTATTATAAAAGTATAACATAATTATAATACGCCCTAAAATTTATTATCACATAAAAGGAAGAAGAAACAGCCAAAGGAAACCATTAATTTCAAACTCGAGGTCTCGATAAATAATTAAAAACAAGCATTGCAGATACTGAGAGATAATGTTCAAATTAAATGCAGCCAAAATTATATTTACTTAGTTCATAATTAATAATTTATTTTTATAACATAAATGTGTCAAAACAACAATGTCTGTAGAATTACACTATTTTATTTTATTTTTTTTTATCTTCACGCTGTGGCTCTCTCATTGTTGGGTAGGCAGAGGAATTCTAGTGTTAGGACACTCCGTTCCCCATTTTCCGCCAAATTCCGACATCAGAGCAAATAAATAAATATTAAATATTACCTTTCCTCATCTGGGGATCGAACTCACAACTTGTCATGTTTACAGTTACAATCTTAAACACACGCCACGACTGGTCCCCCGAATTACATTTATTAATATGTATTTAAAAGATTCAAGACACTCAGTTCTCTGCTTTCAGAGATATTATTAGTTAAGGAACTGGATGGAGATGAAAATAATTCATTTTTAGTAGCATCGAAATCCCACAATCATTGCTTCCCGCTATTACTATCCCACTGTACCATAAGAGTCCAAAATTTGAGAAATGGTGGAAGATAAAAAGAATTCAATATGAAATATCAATATTTAACACTTATAATAAGACTATGTTTCATACCTCTTTGAACCTCATTCAGCCAACTTTCCTTTTGGCTTAGAGGCTTTTACCGTGAATATTTCAGGAATAAGCTGTATCATCTAAAACGAAACGCGGCGTTGTACTTTGAGGGTTACCAAGCGTTTACATTGAATTGAGCACGCTCTTATCTTTAAATATCTGGTAAATAAATGGTAAATTTAAAATGGAATAACTATAATAACATTTTGAATTATTAATTGATTCATAAATAATGCAATCGATTTAAGTTATTTAAATAAAAAAGTCCACTTTATATTTGTAGAAAGTTAGTGCTTTAACACTATTTAAAAGAAAAAAGTAACCGAAGGATATATTATGAACTTTTTCTATTTATCTATTGTTTTTCTTTTGGAAAATTTGAGTTTCTAATATTTTTACCTCGTTACTTTAAAATTATTACAAAAATGAATAGTAACTTAAGATTAATTTAAGAGATTATTTTCTAATATAACATGGGCACCCTCACAAGAGTGCAGCAGCTGGCGGTTCCAATTTCGTTGCCATTGCATTTTAAAGGCTAAATTTGTGCCTAACAGACATATTTAAATGTTATAACGGCATCGTGAAAGCAACTTGTATCGGCTATTGTCACTTTTGTTTCGTTTTTAACCCATATAGACCCGCCGTGCCCAAATGGGTACACCTACAATAGTACCCTTGTTTTTTTTATGTTTTTATTTTTATGCAGTTTATGTCTAGAATTGTAAAGATAAGTAGTATATCCTTATGTTGTAGCCGTAAAATCCAATTAAAAATTTTTTACAATCGTTCATTTCGTGCCTTTTGTAAAGCTGTTTCACGAAATCTGTGAAGGCAAAATGTAAGTATATTTATTTTGAAATTTTTCTTCTAAATACATTTGTTTTGGTACAAAACATACTTAAGTACTTAGTATTCTATGTAATATAATTACATTTGATTAGAAAAGAAGAGTCGTAATAGGACTAATTCAACTTTTACGATGCTGTCCCCAATTGGGGCCAATGGGCACATCAGAGGTCAATTTTTATGTTTTTATATGCATGTATATCCAAAGTTCATAATGACTCTTAGGATATTTAGCGGTCGCAATGAATATAAGGGTCTTCAAGAAGCAATCGCAGTTGTAATTATTGAAGAAAAAGACTTCGGAGAGGTATATTTACTTGCGCTGCCTCTAAAACCAGGTGTGGTAATCGACGAAGAAGAAGATGTAGATATACAAAGCACTGCTAATCTGCCTGCTTACTAATAGAAGCATTTATCAACCTTTTGCTAAGAGACGTAGAGGAACCGTAATCTTGAGCAACCCCGTTGGTGTAAAAGTGATCCAACTACGACTAATATACAAGGTAGTCTTGAGAAATTTAAGAATTGTTAAAAGATGAAACTCAGCAGTAAAGGATATGAAAAGAAAAACCGAGCCGATTTTGATTACTGCTTTTACCAAGTTAACTAAATTTTGTTAGTGCGAAGGTTTTACAGTGTGGTATGGGAGGGGTTGATCAGGCTGATCAATCTTTTTACCTATATAGCAATGCTGTACGTGGCAAAAAATGGTGGTGGGTTTTATCCACACATACATAGAATCTTGCTGTTGCAAATTCGCGGCACCTGCACTTGCTAACTAATATAAACAGGATAGATTAGCTTGATTTTTTCGTTACATCGCTCGTCACGATTTAAGAGACGAAAACATCAACAACAAAAAATCAAAAATATATTTATGCGACCAGCAGCTTCTGCAGTACCAAGTCTGCAGCACCACGGGGTAGACCACTACTCCCAAAAATTTTGCTAGCAACTGAGACGTGCAATGTGCCATAAAAAAAACGCGTTGATAGTGTAAAAAGTGTTATAAAACATTTCGTGTCGCAAAAATAGTTTCGAAAATTTAGATACTATATGTGCCCATTGGCCCCATTTAAGGACGGCATTTTTTTTATATTTAAATAAAAAAAAATTAATTTTTTTTTTACGTTTTTTATTTTCTTACATCGATATCTATCAATTATTACCGAAAAAACCTTTGATTTACTGCTAGTTTGGCTATGGGTCTAAATGGGTTAATAGGATTTTTTACCCGACTCCGGCGAAGCGAAAACGAGGGTGGTGGTTTGACTGGTATGTATGTTCATCTGTTCCCCTAAAACTTATAAATTACTCATCATAGCTTCACACATGTGGTGTCGTCGGAAGCATCATTTTGGTGTCAAATCAAATCAATTAACATATTTCAAAAAAAAATATTGAGATTGTCAGAAAGTTTTCTATTTTATGTCTTAAAGTGTAAACCCAAAGAAGTTTTAATTTGACGACTACTTTAGTCTGAATGTAATGCAATATCTTTAAATATTCACAAAGTATAAAATTAACTCAATTAACTCAGCTTCACGCTGTATCCCTAGCAGGGTAACGAGAGAGAACGGAATGCCAAACACTACAGTCTGCATACCTCTTTCGCCTCGTCCACTGTCATTGACCTCTTTACACATTCACTCTAAGAGATCCTTATGCTTTTTACGTAATATTACCCCAGTGAGTTTGATACTATGTTTTCGAAGGTCAACCAAGGTCAAACAACAATATAAAATAACCGAAAAAAAAATCAAAAATAGCCTAAGAATAAAAAAAACCTACACAATAGCAAATCACCGGCTATTCATAAATTCAAAGGAGTCTATAAGTTTGGTACAATTATCCCTCAAGCCCTTAGAGCCCGCTTAATTACCCGTCAGAATGAACAGACAAATTCCTTTGGGTGCAAACTATTCTCATGGCTTCTAACAATATTGTACTATATTTTTATACGCAGACAGTATTAAGTAAGAAATTGTTGGTTTGTTTTTATTTTCTTATTTCTTTTTATTTCTTAGTTAATTTTGATTACTTCCTAAAAAAATAATACTTATATAAAGCCCGGCGTTGGTAGCTTTTTGTCCATATGTTCATTCGATGATTCAAAAGTGTTTATTATAAGTTTATTTGAATATTTAAACATTTTGAAATTATATAATTAAATATTTTGAAATTTGAATTTGAGTGCAATGCTCGCTCGCTCGAAAATGTCGGCGGAAAGTGGGGAACAGAATGTCTTAACACTCGTTCCCTTTGCCTATCCTGATGAGTGCGGGATACAGCGTGAAGCTGATTTAATCGAGATTTTATATTTACCTATATTTGAGGCCGTGCGATTGTAAACTCAATACTTATGGGTAAAGAGATATAGAACTCAACTCGTAGCGCTTTATCTTGTTACCAGAGCGAGGAAATGAAAACAATTCGTTTCCCCGAATGGGAATTAACCCCACAATTGTCGCTTTTACAGTCACAAGCTGTTTCGCTTCGCCTCGACGTGCGCAAAAATAAAAAAATATCGAAATACCATTATTTGGTTTTTGTGACCTATATAAGGATCCTACGAGTAACATTAAGTTTCTTCTTTCTCTCTGTGCTGTGGACTGTGCAGTGCAGCTATTGTCGTTAAATGTATATTATTACTATTATTATACGAAATTTTATATTAGTAAAATAAAAATCTAAATTGGATAAGAATTTACACATATTATATTTTTGTTAAAATAAGTGAAAAATGAATGGAAATATAATATTTAAAAACTTTAAATTATTTTTTTCATATATAGTAATTCTATCTACATGATATTATTATATCATTTAGATAGAATTATTATATTATTATATACGCAAGTATAGCAACACTTTATAAAGGCATCCAAACTTATCGGACACTTAGATAATGTTGCCGAACTTCCGGAAGCGATTACACCAAAATTAATAACCTATTGGTGAATGAATGGGGTCTTTAAGGAGCAAACTATGGTCGGTAAAGTTTTGAATTTGACACTGAATAGATAACTTAACGTCTATTTTGATTTATATTTATTTTGATATATTTAAAATACAGTTTTTTTAAATTTTGTATTAGCTTCACGTTTTAGTAGGTAAGGCAGAGGGAACTTTGTGTTAAGACACTCCGTGGTGTAACATTGTTTACAGTTACACCATTATACCACTGCGTCTCACGAAGGCCTCAATGATTTGAAAACAATTGTAATGTATACTATTTGAAGGTATGATTTTTTTTTATAACTTTTATAAATTTGTTGCATTTAACATGAAAGATAAAATTATAAAGTTAAGCTTTCTTCTTAAGTTCAAGTTTATAATTATTTTAGTTCTTTGTTACTTGCTGTTTGCCTTGATAAATTATAGTTTAAAGTTATTTATTAGTTTTTAGTCTATAATAATAACTTCGTACAAAATTTACGTTTTTTTTTTTCAGGATAAGCGGAGAGAATTTAGTCAAGAGACTGCCCACACACCTTCCAATTTAAGGGGCATTGCTTGTTGAGTGGCGGAACGCAAGCCTGCGCTTTACCTTGCTAGGACAGCGAAACGATAACAATTAATTTCCCTGGATGGGGATAGAACCTGCAACTATCGCGCTCACAGTTCACAGATATACTTCATAATATTTGTAGTAAATTGTAAACTTTACTATAAAAACGTTTTTTAGCTTCACGCTCTATCCTGCACATGGCAGGGTAGAAAGCGAAAACCTCGGAGCCCAGTATAAAGAAACTCCGTTCCATCAAAGATCTTTCTTTCCTTCTTCCAGCGGATTTCTTGAAGCAATGCGTGTTGAGTGATAGGACTTAACACCGTGCTTGACCTCGAACGACGAAATGAAAAAAAAAAAATTAATTCCTCCGGGTAAGAATTAAACCCACAAGCATCGATCACAAGCTCCTGCCCTTGCCCTCGAAACGAAAAGAATGAACTATCCAACACAAAAACAGCAGTTCCCGGGACGCGTTCAACCAAACAAGCTCTTTAGCTTTATAACATTAGCATAGAATCCCTTAAAATGACAAATTCAAAGCCGCAAAAAACGTAAATTCATAAACACGTATCTGCCACGTTATATTTATATGTAATATATAGTATATACGTACGTCTGTGTTTAATCGCGGGATTGCAGGATGATAAGGGAAGGCTAATCCCACCCCCGTTTCACCTAAAGTGTGATTTATTTACTTATTTTTAAGGGATGTTGAATATACTCATTTCGAATGCGACAAGGCCTCTCTGTGTAAACATTGAATAATTAATGAAATGATTTCGTTCTAATACATTTTTCATTATTAAATTGTACTGTTTGTTTAACGTGTCAAGTGATTGCTTTTTTTGTTGGACATTTTTTTCTTTTTTTTTTTAGGTCACGTTGTTTCCGACATGTAACAGCGTAGGCAGAGGGAACCTAGTGTTAACACTTCCGCCGAATTGCGGCGGGAGATGAAAATAAAAATATTTAATATTTGCCCTTGCCCCACGACTGACCTTTCTTATCGCTGCCCCAGTGTTTTTTTTTTAAATATCTAATATTTAATTTCGTCAAGTAAGAATGGGTTTCTTCGCTCTGGCGTCGAGGCAAAGCGCGATGTTATGATCCGCCACTCAACACGAAAACACTCTTATTGGAAATCAAGGCCACAACCAGACAATACTTCAGTCACTAACTTGTCAGTCGGAAAAAAATTGAATCTAGCCTATACTCGTATACTAACTTTCATAACATAACGTTTTAGAGAAACTGGCAAACATACGCTTATATAACACAATAAATTCATATAAAATGGTGAAAAGTAAGTGTTACGTAAAATCTCAGGAAAGAAATCTAGAGTTAGGGAACTCCAATGGTCCTATGTTAGGTATTTTATTATGAGCCTAACAGGCCGGTTACGTGCCGGAATATGTGGCCCTAAAAAAGAGCAAGTCCATTCGAGCGAGTGTGCAAAATGTATGTAGTGTTAAATATACAGTATAAATGTCTAAATCTATATAGAATAGATGAAGATTTGAATTTTAGCTTTTATAGCAAGATAAGTAGGAGCAAACGTAGTGTTAAGACACTCCGTTCTTCATATTCTGCTCAATTTCGTGTTAAATAATGGAAATTAATAAAAGGGATGATTTCATCGTTTTGACCGTGTTCTGTTAAAAAACAAGTTCTTTTGTTTTTTAACTAATATTTTTTTATTGGTAGGATCAGAAACTCAAAATATTTCTCCTCAAATGTACTATAAATAGTTAGTATTAATATTATATAATCATACAAATTTGGTATTTAATAAGAGATTACAAGAACAATGGAATAATAAAATAATTTTATATATAAACACAAAAGGAGATACATTTACATTTCAGTGGCAGTATCTCACGTTGTCAACTACACATCCGTGAAAAGATTGCTTAATAAAATTAGGCACAGTTCCAACTTATATATTATTTTCATTATAAAATAAAGTATGTTAGTCCTTATTGTCCTTTAAGGCCGTTACGTCGCAGTGGAACATCTTGTGATTGTAAACGTGATGATTGTAGGTTCGATTTAGATTTTGAAAAGCTGTGAAAGGATTGTCTTTCACTGTGTGCCCAGCAATATGCGGGATACAGCGTGAACTGAAAAAAATATGATATTAGACTCCAACACTCAATGGATATTAAATGAACATCTCTATATAATATGGATTATGTAATATATATTAGATAAGTATAAAAAAATAATTAAAAAATCGTAATAAGTACCTACTTATATTTATAGGATTTAATTAGCTGAAGAACGAATCCCTTCTGATGATTTTTCTTTTTTGTGGCAGCGTCTCTGGGTAGATGCGACGGTTGATTTGATTGTCGATCTCTCTTCCCTCGGCGCGGCGTTGTGTCCCGCCACTCAACAAACAATAATTCGATGGAAGACGAAAATTAGATGAAAAATAAAGCCAGCTATAGGTTTTATTCGCAGTCAAATAACAAAAACATAAAAAAGATATCGATTCTTTTACTTATCATAATATATCCGCAAAACCCTGTGCTCTGTGCTAGGATTCAACTTATTGTGTCGTAAATATTTCAACAGCACAGCCCTAACGTGAAAGCTTTTTAAAAAATTGGACTATTTATTTACTTTTTTATTGTTGACGTGTTTTATATGGCTTGTAGGTAGTAAAGATATTTTTATAGTGTTATTTATACTAGGCTTCGTATTTATTTTAGCCCATACGTTGTCGAGGACTACAAATAGCTATCAAAGGTACACTCTGGTATACAAAGGTTTTATTAAAATCCATCCAATAGATTTTGTGTAAAAAGTGATCAACAAACAGACAGATAAATATTAAAGAAATAATCTTTTTGGCTTTTGTTGCTTGTATTAAAAACTGTTAGAAATATTGTTTTTAGTTTGTATACAATGTGCAGATTTGTATTTCTTTTACAGTTTTATTTTATTTATACATTGTTTTAAAATTTAGTATTCTATGGAATAATATAGGTTTTATGGAGTGTTATTTTATATCAAAAATTCGTTTAATTAGAAAAAACTATAACATTAGTATATTTTATTGATAATTAGTTAGTTTTTTATTGCCTCGAGTGGGTTTCGAACCTACAACCGTCGCGTTACACTCACACATTTGTGCCCTAACGCCACGAAGGAACAAAATATTTACATTTTGTTATACTTAGATTTTTATACCAATATGTAAAATGTTAGAGCAACTTCGTATGTATTTGAAAAATAAATGTAATAAGATAAGGATACTTTAATATTTTCAGTTCGACCATACATTTATATTTACTTGCTATTTTATGGTCGAAGGAATACGCTAGCTTTACTAATATTTAAAAATATCTGAAATATCAAAGTTACTTTTGAATGTTTCAGTTGAAATTTCATAGACTATATGGCTGCAATAAAGTTGTGTTGGATAAAATATAAAATCTAACGCGAAAATTCGTAATTTTTTGGTGATTTATTATTTTATAAATAAATTTTTTAATTTTCAAAACAGTTTTTCCATTGATTAATGAAGTATTGACGCCACTCAACCTCAAGAATTCGGCGCAGTGGGTAACAGAAGTGTTTTCATGCAAACGGAGTGTCTTAACACTATGTTCCCATGTTCCCTCTCTCTATCTGAGTGATAAAAAAATCTTAAAGTCTATGCAAGCAAAGCCGCAAACAACGGCAAGTATTACACAAATTAGGGCCCGCATAGTAAATTAGAAAAAAGGATATATAATTCACTATGTATTACATGAAATTATCTTTACAAAGTGTACAAAGTTAATTAAGTTTTACTTTTGGTGAAACATGTTGAGCTAAAAAAGTAATTTTCGTGTGGGAACGTGTTGGGGGTGAAGTACAAGCATTCTGTTACGTACCAATTTAGCATCTTCCATTTTAAAATTCTATACATTTTACTTGCTGAGCTCAAAGTTTTCGTTATAGACTCAGTCTTTGCTTACGACTTTCTCAGAGTAATATTCTAAAATGAAATCCATTTCTGAAATGAAAAATATATAAATATACTTTTTTTTTACATACAAGTTATTAAAAAAAACCAGTCGTGGCGCAATGGAACAATTTGATTATAAACGAGGCCGTTTTGGGTTCGATTCTTACTCGAAGTTACTTACTCTAGTGTCGAGGCAAAGTGCGGCGTTAAGTTCCACTCAACAGGAAATGCCTTCATAATTCGGCGGAACATATAGAACGGACGAACATTTAAAACTGGGTTCTCTCTGCCTACCCTGCTGCGTGCGTGATATAGCGTGACGCTAAAAAAGTTATTAAAAAACATAGAGACATTTATATTTAAATCAAAACCAACTAGTTTTTCATCCAATGTCGATATGTCAGAATTTAAATTGAAACTCGAATGAGAATGGGTTATATCAATCTGTTCACCGTAGCGTGTCATTACTAGCTAATAGTAGCAGGATCAGACCAGCTCAAATTGTTTAAACGAAAAATTTTCTTTATTCACGCTGTATCCTTTATATAATATGCAGAGAAGAAGTCAGGGAATATCTATCGTCAAGACACTCCATTCTCTACTTCTTAAGCGGCAAACTCAACGCCTCGGTTTCTATTAACAGAGTGAGGAAATGAAAATATTAACAATCGAACTCACAACCATCACGCTCACATTAGAACACTTTCTCACTAAGACACCATCCCCACTAAGAAAAATAGTTTAAAATAATATATTCTTTTGCTTATGAACATAAATAAAGATATATAAAAAAATAAAGATATATAAGAAAAAAAAAACATAATATAAGGAACATTACCATCTTTATTTCATTACTTTGTTTTACACAGCTCATAATTTAGCCAAGATACTAGTAACTTTAACAGAATACATAAAAAATCCAATTTCTCCATCAAATTCCAATATCAAAAGCCTTATAAAATGTTTCCCATAATAACCACATTTTCCATTCAGTTCAATTTTCCTCCAAGAAGAGGCATAAAGAAATGAGATAATGAAGGTCGGTGGTACGGAATTCGTTTCTGATTTAGAGCTCTGTAAACAATCACGGTGTTTGGCATAGATACGGATATATTGTGATTTCTATGACTATTTCGTACATATATTATTTTGGTACAAGTTATAAGATTTATTGATGTTATCCTAACGCAGGGGAACAGGGTTCCCGTTCGTAAAAGTGAAATATTTTGTTTTGCGTGCTTTGAGAAGACAAAGCGCAGCGTTGAGTTACGCTACTCAATATGCAATGTCTGAAATTCGGATGGAAAGTGGTGAAACAGAGTTTTTATACTAGGTTTTCTCTGCTTGCCATGCTATGTGGAATAACCCTTTAAGGTTAACAAAAAAATCTCAAGGTTAATTTTAGTGACAATATTACTCAAACACTATGCTGTCAAGTAATTCATCATCATCATCATCATCACAGTTAATCAGCCTGTCCTCGTCCACTGCTGGACACAGGCCTTTCCAATAATATAGTCAAATAATTGTTATGAGTGAGAATGAATGAGACTACAAAAACACAATTTCATAAAAAACGTAATTTTCTATACTGCGATCTATTACAGAATTTACCAAATATATATATATATATGCTCTATTAATATTGTATATATGCTATATTCGACATATATATATATGCGATAAATTCGCTTGTTTAGCAATTACCCACTCCAGCCTATTTTGGCATTAGTACAAAGTACCTCTAGCCTCGCCGCTCTCATACAACCTATTTACCCATTTGGCAAAAGATTACACTTGTACAAAATGTACACAAATTTAAGTTAAAAAACGATTTTATGTATGATAGTTTTGGTTTGGTATTATTAATATCTTTTAAAAAAATATTTATAAGAAACTTATTTTTTTAAGGTTTTAAAATTGTTTTTTTTTTATGGAAAAAGGACAAGGCAAACGAGCGTTCGGGTCACCTGACGATGATCACCGCCACCCACGACCCCGTGCAGCACCAGAGGAGCTACAGGTGCGTTGCCGGCTTTTGAGGTGGAGACAGACGCGCTTTTTGAAGGTATCGTACCGACCCGAAACACTGCCGCGGGTAGGCCATTCCACAGTTCGGTGGCGCGTGGAAGGAAATTTCTACGAAACCGCACAGTTACCATTCAACCAGCAAATGCGTTATGTCTTTTATTATTTAGGGTTCCGTACATAAAAAAGAAAAAACGGAACCTAAAAACATGGAATATATCAACATGAAAAAGCTTTAAGGCACCCTTTTGCTAACCAGTGTGAGAATCGAACCCTTAATTATTAAAACTAAGAAACTAACAACTAAGCTATAACATCTTCAAACACAAACACAAACACATCTTTCAAACACATCTGTACCATTTACTTCATAGAAACATAAAAATGAAATGAAAAAGCAAAATATATAGAAATCAATAAGCTTTCACGTTTGGACCACCAGCAACATCCTCGGCGCGGAAGTGCCTCCTGGCTTTATTTCCGACACGCCATAAAAAGGTCGCGATGCCAAGAGGCTGGTATTTGTACGTTTGTTTATAGCTGTGCTGATTTTTCCCACACATGTATTTGTATGTATGACTCATTCAATTTATGTATACTTGTTTGATTGTTCGTCATAGTTGTGGGTTCGATTTCCATTAAAGAGAATAAATGGCACGAAGGCAAAACCCGGCGTTGAGTTCCGCCACTCAATACACAATGCCTCAAAAAACACGGCCGAAAGAAGGGAACGGAATATATTAACTCAAAGTGATCTCTGATTCCTCTGCTGTCTGCGAAATACAGCGTGCAAGTAGTATTAAATCAGTTATTACATGAAAATTTCAATATAATTAAAGCCCACTTTAGATTTCAACTAAGATTGGCATCGAATATGAAACTGATATCATAAACAAGGCCCATAGTTGCTGTGCAGTTGATTTATTGAAGCAAATTGCGGCGATATACGGCGGAAGTGACGTCATTACCCTCTATCGCCCCAACCTCATGCCGCTCAGAGGATCTATGAATTGGTATAGAATTTGAAACGATTAAATATTTTATCTGTGTGTATTTTATTGTTTTGTGTCATTTGACAAAAGGATACTTTGATAATATCGGAAAAATATATATTATTTATATTTTTTTCACACGCAATGCCTCCAAAATTCGGCTAAAATAGGGAAAGTGACTTAATGGTAGGGAGTGTCTAGACACTGGCTGCCCATGTTCCCTCTGCCCTACCCTCAGACAGCGTGGTGTTAAAAAATATATATTTTGTTAAATTTTGATACCATATCCACCTAACTACTCTCTACGGTGGCCGACCAGCGTATGTGGCTTCCGCAACTCGGTTACATGCTATTACTGGTCCTCGCGAAGGTAGAGCTGAACTTTGTTTCCGCAAAAACGAAAATAAAATATGTTATGGCTAAATTTTCTAACTAAACTTTTCAGACATCCGCAAAAAATTCGGATAAAACTCAATTATTGGAAAATATGAACTGCCGCTTTAGTGACGTTTATGCTCGTATGTATATACATATCTATTATCTATACTACTACTCTACTTATTTTTCTTTTTCACTATTACATAAGTTTTCTTCAATTAGAAAGATGGCAAACCAAATTTTGTGTCTACTCACTTATATTAGTTTCACATTTTACTAAACTTGAGGCTTTGAGAGCAGATAGAGAGAAATTGTCTTAGAATAATTACTCCGTTCCTTAATTTTGGTATTTTCTTTATAAACGTTGCGTATTGACGGAGCTTAACGCCGCGCCTCTTCTTCTAGAGCGAGGGAATAAAAAAAGTAAATATAACGATTCTTCTAAGTGGAATTCGAATTCATAACCATTGCAACGATGTCCCACTGCCTAAAGCATACCTCACGCTTTATGAAAACCATAAAATATAAAACATTTTCAGATTTTATTTCATAACTATAATATTCTAGAATAAATAAAAAGAGCAGTAAATTTCTATTTGAATTTAACTTTTAAACTGAACCCGCCGCGCTAAATCATTTCAGGTATTAAGCCGTAACGTGCGATTTTACGCATTTTCCCATTTAAACTATTACACATAAATTATCTAAGCTAAAACATATTTCTTTTTTATTGTAAAATTTTTAACATAATATTTATATTTTTGTATTTCGTTGGAGTTATTTTACTTAAATAATATTGATGACATTTGAGAGATGGTATTAATTAATTTGAGACATTGCGTTGAGTAGCGGAACTTAACGCCGCGCTCTCAGTCAATCTATAAATCGTTTAAAGAACTGAATATACGTATATACACGAATAGAGTATCATAATATATTTTTATTTTACAATTAGCTATATATACGCTACGCTAGATACGCTAGCTTTACGCTGTATCCCGCACATAGCAGGGTAGGCAGAGGGAACCTGAGAACCTAGTGTTAAGACGTACTCATTAGAACACTTCCATTTCTTACTTTCCGGTGAATTCTGAAGGCATTGCATGTTGAGTGGCGAAATTCTACGCCGTGCTTTGCCAGAGAGAGGGAATGAAAATATTAGAAATTTCATTTCCTCTAGAGGAAATCAATTCCACATCCTGCCGCGTTCACAGTCGCACGCTTATGCATAGAATATATTCGTTAAAAGTTGCGAATTTCCCTTATATTTAATTGATTTAAAGTATATTTCATAAATTGATTCCAAAGTCAAAACCAAGTTCTTAATTCAAGTGTAGTAATTAAGCAAATAAACTTATCAAACAAAAGTACCATTACTCACTTCCAATAAAATTATATCCATAAGTTGAATGGAAGAATACACAGAAGAAATAAAGAAAGATTTAAAAGTGGTTTCTGGACAAAAATCTATTGAATTTATTAAATATGATATTTAATAAATATTATTGATATACATATTTAAAACTTATAATCCAGAAATCTCAGGGTATTGAATTTAGTTGGAAAGTATTTTTTTAAATTATTTTCTGTTATTATACTTTAGACATATATTAGACAACGTTGTACGACCAAATTCCGAAATTCCGATTTTTTTTCATATACCCAGAAAGAGAAAATAAAAAAAAAACATTACTCCAATGGGAATCGAACGTACGAATGTGGCATTTACGGTCAGGCGCTTTCGCGAATACCAGGTTCCCCCAGGGTCTTAGGTTCCCTCTGCCTTCCCTGCTATATGCGGGACGTTTTCGCACATACCACCTCTGCACCATCCTCATCTCCTAAAACATCACTGTCAGCAACTGGGATCAAATCAATCGGTAATGATTCTTTGCTCCCAAACGACAGATTTATTACGATCGTAAAATATAACAATGGAGATTTACACTTTATTAGAAAACGGTATGTTTCTATTCCGTAAGTATATAATTAGATGGGGTTGAGTTATTTTATGAATGGGTTTTTTGTCTTGTCTGTATGTGGAGAGACTATTAAAGAATATAATATATTTTGAATATTAATAATTTAAGCTGAGTTGAGGCCAGTCGTGGCCCATGGGCACAGAGTGTGACTGTAAATCCGACTGGTTGTGGTTTCGATCCCCACTCGAGGAGATGAAATATTTATTTAAATTTATGTTACCATTTCTTTGCTTTGGTGTTGAGACAAAGCGCGTCGTTGAGTTCCGCCACTCAACAGGAAAAACACGTTAACGTAATAAGTTAAAAGTAAACAATCAAAATCAAGTCAAAACAATCATAATAATTAATTTTTAATGAATAAATCTTGTAAATAAAATTCATAAATCTATATGAAAACACGCAATGAAAAATTCAAATGACGAAACTGACGTCCAAAAATTACGGGAACCCAAGTTTGGCTGTCGCGTAAAACTTTTAGCAATTAGAGTCTCTCGGGTTCCCGGAGTAATATTAAAAGGCCCGTGCTTTACTAGGTCATGGAAATAAAACTATCAACAATACAAGTACTTAGTGAAATTGCATTGCTAACTAATTTTATTGCAACTTCTCTCCCATCTTGGAAATTGAGCAGTGGAAACGGTGTAAATGAGAAAAATCGTTGTTGAAATTTTTCTTTTAAAGTTCTTATTGACATTGACACCCGGCCCGTTGCGAAATGGAATAAAATTATTCCCGTCGTCAATCTCTTTCCTTTTTTTAATATTGGGAAGTGCTAGACAAATTTAAGATTAATTATCTGATGCTGGGATTGATAGCAGCTTAAGTAATTAAATTGGTTAAATTTTAGCAAATAAAACCTGTTTTTAAGGAATAATTAATTTTATTTTTTATCAGGATCATTTATGCTCTCTGTAAATGTGTGAGATATGTAAACAAAAAATATATATATTGACATAAAAACATTTTTCTTATTCACATTTTTTTGTCATTTTTCTAAAGTTTTAGCTAGTATTATTTATTAACTAAAACAATTTTCTACAAGTTAATTCAGGGTAGTCTGAAATCGTGTAAACATATATATTTACTTAATATTTATTTTACATTTATTTTACTTTGATTTTTTTTAAAGATTTAAAGACTACCATAATTATAAACATAAAATCGCTTTTAACCCACTTTTAATTATTACTGCGAAGTGAAAACATGCTTGTTCTGAGAATATTTCTTTAATGGGCCAGCAGTGTCAGAAAATCGTTACCGCGGTTACAAATGAAACTACATCGCATTTATATAAAGGAGAGTGAACTACCATTTTTTTTTAATATGAAAACCTTTTTTTAATTAATACGTATATTTTTTTATTTATTTTTCTCCATGAAAATACTTGGTTTTCCAAAAAAATAATTATACGAAGTTTAAAAATTTTTACGCCATTAAAATGTGGACTCAAATTCCGAAAAACCTTAAATAAACCTTAAACCTTTATATATGTATTTCTGATCTTTATTATTAAACTGTAACACTAGAATAAAAATTACATTTTGTATCTCAAAATTGGTGTATCTTAATGTGGATCTAGCCTATTTTCATAACATACTTTCATTATGCGAATTAAACCTTGTTACTTTTTCTTTGTACACATTGAGTGTCCTAGATTTTGAACCACCACCACCCTCTATGGGATAGAGTATAGACAATTTAAGAAAGAGAGTAAACCCATTTTTTTTAAACTTCACACAACCTGCATAAACATAAACAATATGAATATGATTATATTATAAACTGTAGAAGAGTGAAGTAGGCACAAAAGAAGCTAGTATCAAGACACTCCATTCTCCATATTCTTCCCAAATTCTTGCCAACCAATCTAAATGAAAATAGGATTAAAGTAGGATTTTTTTATTTTTCTGTTTGTCTGAGCAATCTCAGAGCGAGGAAATGAAAACGTTAAATATTCTACTCCCCCGAGCGGGGATTCAAATCTACAACCTTCGCGCTTACAGCAGCGGCCTTGTGCCTCTGCGCCACAACGGCCTCATTCAATATGATCATCTTTTGAATTGGAATTAAATCTACGACCGCGTTCCAAAATCAAACATTGTTCCACTGTACCACAATAGCCTTAAATAATATATATTATGTAGGCCTAGCAAAAACGATATTATTTTTATAGGTTCGAAAACCACCAAGTACCGATAAAAGAATGAAGATAATAAACGTTGAGATAGATTCATGAATTATTGAATAACGGACGGGCGTTATAAATCTTGGAATAGAGTTTGTACGAGGAAATGTTACGTGCGCAAAATTTTAAATATATTATAATTTTCTATTAATTACGTTTATAAATATTTGAATTATTTTTGGTGGCTGTGGGTTCAATTCCTCCTCAGAGGAATAAAATATAAAATAGTATTTTCATTTCCTCGCTATGGAAACGAAAAGCGTGGCGTTCCTAGGTTCCCTTTGCCTACACTGCCATGTACAGGCGAAGCTCATTGAACTATCAATAAATCAATCATTTCAGCCAGTTCGCGTCCACTGCTGGACATAGGCCTCCCCCAGGATGCGCCAGAGCTCCCAATCCTCCACCTTCCGCATTCAGTCGAAGCCAGCAACCTTCTTCAGATCGTCGGCTTAATTAAATTGAACTATAATATAAGAAAATAAATAATGCCTTTCTAATTTCCCCTGCTCTGAGTACGGAGTATAAATCAAGTCAGTTAGCCATGCATGTATCTTCCATTTTATTTATCGACTATTTATTACTATAAAGGTAGGTACACATTTGCTTATTGAATTTTTAAATTATAGCATTAATATTTATATTTGAGATTGCTTATGTAAGTTTATACAGGGTGGAAGAGGCTGCGCTTCTTTTACTGAAACTGCATATAGGGTAAAATATTTCAAACCCAGAATTAAAAAAAATAATCAAGGTACCTCAACGGTTTAGACGTAGGATTTTTTTTTCATTTCACGATTTTTATCCATACCTGTATTTCGTGTCACGCACACATACGTATGCGACGTTGCCGCTTTGACAGGTAAGTGTGTGCGTGCCTATGTTATACTTTACAAATGGCGTTTTATTTTAAAACGATAATTTTATTATTTATTTTGTTTGAAAAAATAACTTTTTCATTTTTGAGAATTATTTTTTTTCCGAATTATATTAGACTTTTATAGAGTAGTTGAAACTGTAGTTTCATTTAAAGTGGCGCTGACACTTCCACCCTGTATATTAGGGTAGGTAACAAAATAAATTAAATAAAGTAAATAAAGCCTATTTTGGTTATGGCAAAGGGTCTAAAATAATTAATAATTTTGTAGGCTCACAATTTTATGCTTGCCATTTAAAATGAAGGCATTAACCCTTTAAGCAAGCGGAAGCAGGTGCACCCTGAAATATAGCCGAGACAAACCTTCTTTATTTGTTTCTTGTTTTCGTTCTTATTATAATGATATATTATAGCAAACGTTATATTTAATAATTGTTTACTTTTTGTAAAACATTGATGTTGAATGTTAAGACATTCTGTTCCCTGTAAGACACTCCCGTTCCCGATTTTTCGTCGAATTCTGGAGGCAATGCTTGTTGAGTGGCGGAACTTAACGCCGCTCTTTTGCTTCGACACCAGAGCGAAGAAATGGAAATATAAATAAAAAAAAATATTTTATCTCCTCAAGTAGAGATCAAACCCACAACTGCCCCTGGGCAGTGTGACCCTAAGACCGACTGGCCTCTAATAATTTTAGGAACGAAATTATAATATATAAGCTAAAGTGGTGTGATAAACGGAGTGTCTTAACACTAGGTTCCCTCTGCCTACCCTGCTGCATAATATTAATTAACTATTTAACATGAAATATTCCCTCAAATATTAATCACAATACCAAAATCAGGATGAAAGCAGATACTTTAGATTCAAGGAGACAACAATGCAGGGACTTGCAAACAATTTGCAATAGTTAAACACACTGTTGTTCTGAACTGACGGAGTGTTGGTGAAGTCCACTGGCACCGATCAACGTCCAACTTACCCTGGACTGGAGGATGCTGCTTAATAGGCTACGAATGGCGTTGCATTTAATAATATTTGGTTACAGATAGGGTGTAAGTGTTTGAGTTTATACGAAATGGTTGTTAGTTCGAATTCCGATTGGCAGTATATGTGTGTTTAAAATATTTGTTAAAAATGTTAGGTGTCGGCAAGCTTTTAATCTATTAAATAGAAAAAGTGAAAAAAGGTGCTCTAAAATTAGTTTACTTGTATATATGGCATAAAAATTTGAGAAACTATGCACGGTAATAATAGAAATATAAAAGATTAACTTACAAATTAAAAGAATAAAAGTTGTGGTAATTTAAATGCTATATATATGTATAACGTTAGAACCGTTACAGTTTTTCATTGTGAATGAGTTCGAATTTCGATAAGTATTCATTATAAAAGTAAGCGCGGCGTTGAGTTACGTCACTTAATATGCAATACTCTAGAATTCGACAAAAAAATGAGGAACGGAGTATTTTAATACTAGGTTCCCTCTGCCTGTGCGGGAGTAACCATGAAGCTACATTAGAGATTTCTATTAGCTCCAGATTTTAATCATAATATGTAGGATATACCTACATATATAACATAATATTAACTTCAGTTCCTAACATTAACTTGCAGCCTTAGGCTACGTCAGAAGCCTGTGTAATTATAACAACATTTCCATAGACAAGGTTCCATACATCTAGCCTCAATAGTACCATAGGTCTTATAAGGTCCTCATAAACTGACTGACTGACTTTAACTTTAATGGAATATAGCCATAGATTGCAGAAATGACTAGAATAAAAGAAAGTTTATATATAGTTATTTATATACATTATGTTTAAATTTGAACATTAAAATGGTAAGCAAAAAACTAGCCTGATCTTCGCTTTTAATATATATTTTTACGTATATACTTATTATACAATGTTGTCTGTTTGTCACTTAATAAGGACTAACAGACAGGTTTATGCTAACTGGCGGCAACCAGGACACAAGAGTGTGACTGTTATCGCGACCGTTATGGGTTCGATTCCCATTAGGGGGAATGAATTATTATTTGTTATTATTTTTGTTTCTCCCTCTAGTACCAAGGCAAAGCGCTGCGTTGAGTTCCTTAAGGACGGAGTGTCTTAAAATTAGGTTCTCTTTACCCCATAAAGTATAATCTGAAATATATAATATAAATAATTAATTAATTGAAAATTGTTAAAACAAAACACTACCCCGTAATTGAAAGAAAATAAAATCACCCTTTTAATTTTTGATACGCAGAATAAATTTACTCCACGAAAAAGTGATTAAAATGTTATTTATAAAGCTTAAACTCAATGAAAAAAGTTTCATTGTTTATATTTTCCGTTACTTTTTCCATTTATTTGTGAAATAAAAACTACTGACCATATCTTGGTGTGTGAGTTTTATCACTTTTATGTTTTTGTTTCTATTCAGTTATTATTATTATTTTTTTTGCATCACGCCACAATAAAAAAATGGAAATAGAAGAAATGAAATATTTACTATTTTCTTTTCTGTGGTGTCTGGGGTGGGCATCCAGTCAAAGCGCAATATTGAGTTCTGCCACTCATCATGTAATGTCTTCAGATCTCTGCGGAAAATGAATAGCTAGAAGATACTCGATCTTAAAAATAGGCTTATTTTTTCTACTTTGTACGCTGTATCACGCATGTAGGCGTGATACAGCGTGAAGTTGATATAAAATTAAAATAAGAATATAATATTAAAGAAATAAAATATTTTAATCACAAATATGAGAGACAAGGTGTGGCGCAGGGGTACGAGGCAAACGCTGTAAGTTTGTTTTCCACTCGAGGAAATGACACCCTACACGTTGATTATGCCCTCGAATGCCTTTTTCTCAGCGGTTTGATCGGTTCCTTCAAGTCTGAAGATGAGGTTTCAAGGCTAGTGTAAAATATTTGCGTAAAATCGTTGTAAAATCTAGAAATTTCAGTTAGTTAGACTATCACCACCACCTACACGCGGGCGACCTCATCTTATAAAAAAAAGTTACATACACACATCAATGCAATATATTCCCTAATATTTCTAAATTTACATCATTTTACCCCACAGTCACTGAAACCTCCTTGGAAATAACCAAAAAGCATTAAAAACCCCATACAATGGTCTTTTTACCATTTTTTATAACTCAATAGAGGTTACAGGGTGTTCGGTAAAAAGTATTTCCGATGAGGCAACCCGACGTGAATACGAATGAGCCTCATCTGTATAGGATAATAAAATTCAAAAAATGTCACCGTTCAATGTAAAAATGGATTTCGTTTAAAAATATGATTATCTGTTACAAGAGGTTAGATATTATAAGAAATGTTTTTCTTACAAAGGCTTGCTAGATCCCCATGTTTACAGAACGGAGTGTTAAATCACTAGATATAGTGTTAATATAATCTTTTTTCCATTTTTCTATACTGCGTGGAAAAATTCCCCGATGAAAAATCGAATCCACATATATAAGATTGTTATTATTATACAATGTTATACTACTCTACTACAAGTAAATTTGATATATAACGTTGCAACATGTCCATACATGCCAAATGCACTATTCACGCGCTTAATTCCCTATGGATTTCAGCAACGAGAGAATGTTAAGGTCAGAGTACATAAAGTAGAGACACGGCGGCTTACCTTATAAAGTGGATTTGGTGAAGATTTTTTCCCTAAGAATTTTGGAGGGATTGCTTGTTGAGTGTGCGGAACTCAACGCCGCGTGTTACCTCGACACCAAAGAGGAGATATGACAATTTTAAATATTTTATTTGCTCGAGCAAGGATCAAACACAAAGAAAAGGGGGCACGAGCGTGTACTGTAAACGCCACACGTGTTATGGGTTCAATTTCCACTTGAGGATAATATTCTTCGCACTGGTGACCAGGCGGCAAGCGCGGCATTTAGTTTCTCAACTGGGTACTCATATCACAAAGCCTTCATAATTCGGCGAAATAAATATTGCCTATGTATGTTGTAGCGTAACTCTCACCTACACAGAGCAGAGAAAACAGAGAGAGAAGCTCAGAAATTTAACGCCGTGCTTTCATTTCTAAAAAAGAGAAATGAAATTTATTAATTATGTAAGTGGAAACTAAATCTATATAAAAAATATATGACAAGCCTTGCTCTACGTGTCTCTACCTTTAGAACTGTCTAGCTTTGTTTCAGCTCTGGCCAGTAGTGACTATAAATTAGGTTTTGAATGCATTTCTAGTAACAATGACATCTTTGTAAGTTGAAATATGTTAATAATATCATTTGTACTAGTATAATATAGGATTAATCTCATTTGTTGAATTATTGAATTGATATTGTTGTTGAATTCAAGGATCCTATCCTTTTGCCAATTGCCAATTCCTATCCCGTACTATCATTCCCCCGAATATGGCTCGAACCCACAACCCACGTTACAATTAAACGCAACCCCACTGGTCCACTACGACCTGAAGTAAAACGTTACCAAAAATTACTAGTTCATACAAATATTCCATGTCAAAGCCTGATAAAGTCACGACAAAGTGTCGCCGTGGTTATACTTAACTGAAGATATATACATGAAATATGTCTTGTATGGGACGACGGCCAAATCGACCGTCACAAATAAAAAGAAACAAAATATTTAGCTTGCTTATATTGTAATGGTATTTGGGATTGATTGCTATGAGATACGGTTGCTCGTCCTAATGCCTCTCTATGTCGATGTTAGACCCAGTTTATGGATTTTCAAAGGCTATATTACATTTTTCCTTACGTTTTTATGAACGTTCTGTCGTAAAAAATAATGTGGGATGAGATAAATTATTCATTATATTATGCTATTGCCAAGAAGAGTGGTAAGAGAGGCAGGGATAGACCTTTTAACTTCGAGACTGCAGTATATACTATTCTATTGGAGGAAGGTCATATAAAAAGCATGAGAACGGATGGAGAGATTGATGAAGAAGTAGGTCAGGATACTAGCGGCAACGCTAATCGCTAGATCGAACATGTATTACGATAGTTACTCTGGAGTATTCAGACTAGAAATAGTAAAAGCATTTAAATAACCAAACCATTTGGTTTGCAACTGCCTTGAAATTATGTAGAATATCTCTGATGGAATAAAATTATTTTTTTATTAAAATATTTTTACATTATATGGAGCAGACAAACAGAACCTAGCGACACATGGCTCTTCTGTGTTTGTTTTCAAACCTTTTCTATATATTTTTTGTATTTTGAATGGTAACCTGACGTTGAATTTGATTTGAATAGTCAAATAAATACTATAAAATAACTAAACATTAATAGCTGAAAGAATAGAAAACAAAAAGTATAATATATAATATTCTCACGACCCACCTACGGAGATCAGAGAGAGAATGAAAGGAATAAATACCATGAATGAATGAATTTTGAAGATAGATACGAAACGCAGAGAAAAATAATCTTTAAATCAGTACAAAAATGTCATTTTACTTTATAAACATTTTTTTGCTATCTTAATTCCGAGGCAGCGGTAATAAACCGTTTTATGGGATTTAGTATGACATCAGCTCATTTGTATTCATTCTGGGCATGCCAGATATTCTGTATTTCTTCACAGTTTTATGTAATGCCATGGTATCTTTTAATCAATGGAAGAATATATATATGAAAATAGTCTGGTAAAATATCTTATTAGGACACGGTTATTTTATTAACATGGCGCAGTGGGAGAGCTAACGGTAAACACCGTTGTAGGTTCTACTACTACTCGGATGAATTTAATTCTTCTCCTTTCCCGATTCTGGCAACATCCTTAATTCGGACGAAAGGTGGAGAAAATACTGTTTTAACAGTAAAATCTCTAAATAAAATACCATTTTTTTTTATTCTTGGTATTCTAGGAGACCGTTTTATTAGACCGTTACAAACAAAGAAGGAAGTCCTTTGTAAAACGGTCGTTAATAATCAATTGATTGAAAGGTTTTTTTTATATTATTTTTTTATCTTCTATATCGTAAAGAAGATTATTTTTTGTAGCCAAACAAAAGCATAATATATTATTCCTATACTTATTTATAAGCATTCATCGTAAAATGGACAGAAAGTAATTTGACTTGTTGACTTGGTCCAGCCTTAACATAATCAGGGCACGTCCTCGACAGCCCGCCCTCGATCCTCGATACAAACCCGACAAATTGATTGCTTCGGAATAAACTTAACGTTAATTATTGCTTGAGAATAAGAAATTGTTAATCAGGCAAAAAGATTGTTTTTACATGAGAAATATAAATATGATGTTCTTGAATTTCTTAGAATGATGTATAAAGAAAATTATATTATTAATTTTATGAAAATAGCACTGTTTCCTTGGTTAGAGGTTGTGGGTTTGAGCTTTGAATCCCAAGATAAAATTTCTTGAAATAGGTATATTTTTTAAATTTTGATCTTTTTTTTATTAGCATCACGCTTACCTCGCGGTCAGCAGGATAGACAGAGAACCTAGTGTTAAGACACTCACTCCTCTTTCCGCCAAATTCTGAAGGCACTGCGTGTTGAATGGCGAATTTCTGGACATTAATTCTGAGTGGAAAAACTCCATACCACACTTTGTGTCCAAGCTAGAGGAAGGAAATGAAAATTATTCTTTCCCTCGATTTTTAGAGACAAAAGATAAACAGCACTTAAAAATACAAAAAAAGAACTAAGCGCTACTTTAATAAACATAAAATACAAAATCAAAAAGAATAAACTACAAAAGTGAAATCTCACAAAATTACATCCGGCCAATTAAAACATCTGAATGCCTCAACTTCTAGGTCAGATGTTGACTTTGGGAAAGCGGGGCGAAACTTTTCTAATTTTTAGTCCTTCTACTAACTCTGTTCGGCGCTGGTGGCCGACTTTCTGACTTATAATTTGCAGCTTTTGATCAATTATAACGAGATCACCAGTTCAGTTCATTAGAAAGTTCTTCAAATGACCTTTGAATGCAATAGCTCGAAGATTGGTAAGATTGGATAATTTCGTTATCTATATATCTTGGACAGTGGAAAACGTTGTTCTGTCCCAGTTGGTCTTAAGTTTGTATTGTATATGATTTTTTCACATGAGATATATTTTAACGAGACTCAGTTTTCAATTTTATTATAACTATAGTTGCGTGTGGTTCGTAGCGGCACAGGTCTGTCAATCTAAATGTAAGCGCAAAGGTTGTGGGTTCGATTGCCACTCGTAGAAATAAATTATTTTCATTTTCTTGTTGGTAATATGATAAGGCACGACGGCGTTTGAATTGTGTCACCACTCCATATGTAATCTGGGAAATTGGGAGAAAAGTGCGGAATGGAGTATCTTAATACAATCTTAATGCAAAAGACAGAAGAAATCTAACCTTAAAATAAACCTTTAAATACATCGTTACAACTATAAAACAAGTAAATACAATAAGTAGAAAACTATCAAAAAACTCCCAACTCTACTTATAAAGCATTATTAAGTCCATTCAACAACTACGAGTAAATTAGCATAATGATCCAAAGTTACAAGCATACTGCGACGCCGTTGAGTCGAGACAACTTTTTAAATATTAAATACTAATTTATACGCTGATTTCAAAATAAAAGATCGACTATTTGTCTTGTTTCTCTATAATTATATATTTTTTATTTATTATATGTTATTGAAATGTACTAGAAATATATAAATATTTTCTATGATTCATACTTTTTATCGCTAAGCAGTCGGCAGCTAGGGTCGGCAGAGGAAATTTAGAGAATCTAGTAAAACAATCGGTTCCTCATTTCCATGGGACATTTTTTTACCTTAACTTTGGTAAAACAAAGTGGTGTTAAATTCTATCGCTTAATACGTAGTGTTCCGAAATTCCGCGTTATTTTAACAATAGATTACCTACTCTCTCGTTAGCAGAAGACTAGAGGAGCGAGAAAACATCACGTTTTATAGGTACCTATAAAAGATACGATACGAAGCCATAATAAATGGGTTGTGAAGCAAAATATATTATAATAATTTATAGAAACAAACACAGTAAAGATATTTTAATGGAAAAATGGAAGTTAATATAAATAGAGAACACCAATATCAATGAGTAACTTATATTTTTACATACGGTTATTGAAAAAATATCAAGCATTTCTGCTCGTTTTCCTTAATTTCTTATATAAACAATGATAAAATGTTATATTTTATGGAGAACTAAGTGACTTTTCCACGTGAATTTAAGAATTGATAACTGAAATGGCATTAGAAATATATTATATTTATTTTTTTCCGTATCCTTCTTATGGTTATTTTTAGAGGGATAACCTAAGAGAATACAGTAATTAATGTATCACACTTTTCATTCATTATTATCTCTTTTCGCGTGCTTAATTTCCAGTTTCACTTAGTTTCTCGCAAAATGCTGCTTGCGGATATACGAGGGCGAGAAAATGAGAATAATTATTTCCCAGAGTGAGAATCGGACCTAAAATAATCGCGCACAGTATGCCGCTGTGCCAAAACGGTCCATATTATATAAAATGATATATATAGTACGTACTGAAATGGCGGACATACTGTCATTCGCCTTTACCACAAACCACAAAATGTATAATTAGATTTATCAATATATGTATTAACTTATTATTCATAGGACGCTAGTATCTTATTATTGAGGCCAGTCGTGGCGCAGGGACACAAAGTATAGCTTTAGACGAGACTGGTTGAGGGTTGGATTTCTGGTCGAGGAAGTGAAATATTTATTATTTCCATTTTTTTCGCTCTGGTATCGAAGCAAAGCGCGTGTTGATTTCCGCCACTCAATACATAATGACTCCAGAATACAGCGGAAAATGGAGACTGGAGTGTCCTAACACTAGGTTCCCTTTGCCTACCCTGCTGAGTGGGGGATGCAGCGTGACGTGAAATCTTTTCAAATTGAGGCTAGATGGGACAGCAAGTGACTGATTCTATGTCGGAGAGACGATTCCCAATCAAAGGAATCAGAGGCGAAAAGTGATAATAATTGATGTATACTTTACTTTAATGACAAATTACTATGTTTTAAAATATTTCTAATATTTCCAGAAAAAACATCCAGAAGTTAAACAACGTTGTGAGTGACTTTTAACCATCTGTAAAAAAATCTCTACCTTTAACCCGCGTTACAGCAGTCTTCCGTTTTGCGATAAAAATAAAATTGTAATTAAACTAGAAAAAAAATGTATTCCACAAAAAATATAAGAACACAGACACTTTTGGGATCAAAAGAAATTTTAAATGATCTTCATTTCGTAAGACGAAGATGGAGGTTTAAAAATTCAATACCAATTATCTTATTGAGTTTCAGGGATTTTCCTCAATTAGAGTTGTAAAATTTGTTTTAATAATGAGGCTTCTGTTTCAAGAGATTGAACGTTAAATATTTGTAAAAAAAAGAAACAAATAACCCGACCGTTTTAAAAGAATCTAAAAAAATCCTTAATTATTAAAATATAAGTATCATGAGGAGAAGGTTGTGACTGTAACACGACGGTTGTGGGTTCGGTTCCCACTCGGGAGAATAAATAACATGATAGATTTTGATGTGATTTGAATCAATACTAAACTTTATATATAAAACATACTACATCAAAAATAATTATAATATTTTTCTATCTAAGAGAATCCACAACGGACCGAATCCACGAACATTTTCGCTGATTCGCGTAAAAATATCTCATTTAGTAATGAATCCCAATAAAATTGTGAACAGAGACGCTAACATTGCTTTAATAAGAATAAAAAGATCTGTTAATTTACTTAATGTTTTGAAACTTAATTAAGGCTTATTTACTGGAGTGTTGGTAGTTGCTAGTAGAGTTGCAACGACAACCTATCACCCATTATCTTGATTTATATTCTCATTATAGACTAGCTATTACGAGAATTCTACAACTATAGTTATTTTGTACCTAGTATCCGGTTTATAGGAGGGTAAATAGAAGGAACCAAGTGTTAAGACACTACGTTCTTCGCTTTTCGCCCAATTTTTTGAGACTTATATTGTTAGCAGAAGAAGGAAATTAAACAATTTATTCCCTTGAGTGGGAATCTTAGCTATGAGCATTATGTTTACAGTCAGATATTATGCCACAACGGTACGATGGTTATTATTTTGCGCAATATGTTTTCAGAATTCGGGGGAAAGAGGAGAACGGAGTGTCTTAACACTAGGTTCCCTCTGTATACCTTGCTGAGTGCTTGATTTTATATGTTTTAAGGTATTAAAATATTGTTATAAACAAATTTTAATATAATAACATTAGGTAAATAGTACGTTCATGCTCGCCAAATGAATCGTTGTAAATTTTTTGGCAGTAATATTCGTATCGCTCTACAAAATTTATGAAAATCTTAAAGTAGCGTACATTTAGCTTAAGTGACTGAAAATATTATTTATAGAGTTCAAAGCGTACATTTCCACTTTACTTTTAACCCCCTTAGAGGATGAGCTTATCGAAAACCCTTCTTAACTGACATTTCCTTTTATGGTTAGATCAAATGAGCTACTTATATTGTTAGATCAATGAATTTTCGAATTATATCGTTAAGTCAGCTGTATTTCTGTTTTATAATTATTTGTTTTATGATAGTTTCACACTGTATTCTGTATGTGGCAGGGAACCTGGTGTCTAGTGATAAGACGATACTTTCCCCATTTTCAACAAAATTCTGAAGGCATACTTATTTCTTTTTTTATTTCAAACCACATTCTGAACAGATATAATTCATTTTATATCACTGAAATAACTTCTTGGATTCGTTGTAGTAGAAGGAATAAATTCAGCGTTTGTAATTTTTGAAATTCAGTGCTTATTTTTACAAACGAGAAATGTTAGTTTACTATAGCTAACATCCGTTTAGTTCCGTTCCGTTTGTTTGCTTAAAACTGTTATATTTGAAAAAATATATAAATTAAATTTTAATCGGAATCTTACTTAAATAATATATATATATAAGCAAGAAATCCTACTGCATAAAAAATAAAAACGCTGCTCTTCTGTCTGGATACCAGAGCATGGAAAATAAAAATATGAATTATTTCATTTACACGAGTGGGAATAGAATTCACTACCTGTAGCATTTACGGCCACACTCTCGTGCCTTCGTCCACGACGGCCTCGAATTTATAAAATTTAAAAAATAATAATGCAATTACAAAATAATTGAAATAAAAAATCAATTAATAATTTCAACCCAATTCAACCCATTTCAATATTAACAAAGATTTAATGAAAATACACGGTAACTAATTGATATGTTGAGATTTTCTATTAGAACCGACAACAGATGGGCGTTATTACATCGTTCAAAGTAAAGTTGCGGTGCTCATTTAAATAAACAAGGGTTAAAAGGGTTCGAATACATCTTTACCATACTTTTGGGTAACCCGACATCGTATGTATGTTTGTGTGTTACGTTATACACACAAACACTGTAATAATGATGGATGACGCGTACAGACACGGACCTTTCAGCGTCTTGCATTTGTTATGAGTTTCTGTGAGCAGATGTATCGATGGTGAACTTTTTACACAGTTATGTGAAGTTTTTGTTTTGCGATTTTTTTTTCTTGGGTTACGGTGTAGCAGGGTAGGTAGGAAACCTAGTGTTAAAACACTCCGTTCCATTAAGACATGATAGATAAATCTTATCATATGTAAGGTTTTTTTTAATTGAAAACATATTTAATTTCTTCAGTCTGATCACATTGCGTATTGGTTTACATATATTATGTCAACGCCAAACAACGTAGATTAATATTTAAGAAACTACTAAGAGAAATAAATTTGAGCCTATTGGTTCAAATAGGAAAGTTTTCTGCTGCAAAAAAATTATTAAATATTGAAAAATATATAAAACAACTACTTTGATAAATATACGAGTTAAAATAACAAACAAAAATAAACTCTAACAGTTATTCGTCTAACATAATAAGATAATATTTTCGTTTGTCATTCAAATGTCTTTTAGTTATTATAATTTATTGTCAGATTTATTTCTCTTTGACGAGGGTCTGAAGGTTGATTGTCGCTGATATTAATTAAATATTAAGACAATATTCTGGAACACGATCGTTCGAGAATAATGAAAAAGGGCATCTCC
>JAEBDU010013342.1:307206-372441 GCA_016802625.1 Heliconius numata | reverse complement strand
GAACAACTTCTGCCTCTTTATCTACACCATAAATAGTGGACTATCTCTTGGTGCTGGTAGCCTCAGGTGTCGAAAGTACGATTTAATGGTACTTTTATTGCGTCTCAGTAATAATTTTAATGTAAATCGCTGGTATGGATTAAATTGTTCGGTCCCATTGACGTTTACACCTTGTTAAGGTTTATTACGAAATGTTTTATTTAAATGACTTCCTTGATATTGTTAACAGTAACTGTCGGGAGTGAGTTGTTGTGGAAGTTCCAGGGTACGTTCAGGTTCCAGTGATTAAACTTGGTGATTACATAAATAATGATTAGCCGTCTTAATTAGGAAACGTAATTAGAAGCTGTAGCATACGTAAACGGTCGGACGGAACCTGCTTATTAGAAACTGTAAATTTCATTTAGTTTCCACGTTTCGCTTTAACAACAAAACAATATATTTATTAGTGACTTTATTATTATAATAAAATATTAAATAGCAATTAAGTATGAATAAAATAACAAAGTTCGGTGTTGATATGTTAAAAATTATGCTTTATTTTTAACCGACTTCTGTAAGAAAAGGAGGTTATCAATTCGACTGTTTTTTTTTTAAGTAGCTGTAAAACATAGTATATATTAATCTTTTATATATTTTTATATAGTCATATTATTAAGTTTTTTACGTACATATCGAAATATAATGGTAGTAGATCTAGGGTAAATATAAAATTCATATTACTGATGTGATTTCTCTGATAATTCTAAGTTCTTTATAAACAAGAGCATAAAGAATGAAGAAAAATTATAACATAATTACCTGTATACAAAATAAAAATATATAAAGTAAGTTTAAAGCTATAAGATATGGTTATTCTTAACACCTCGTGCTCAGTAGAGCCGTAAGCGATAAACCTGTCCAAAATGCCAGACATCCATTGGGACAGTGAGTGCAAGTATTACGATGCCACTGGAAAATGTTGGAAATTTTCTCCAAGAACGGGTTTAAATTTAACTTTGGAGTAGTAAAATCGATTCAAAGTTAATATCGACGTAACTCGTAAGTTCAATGTTCTTAAAACTTTGCAATAAGAATAAGAATTATATACTAAAATTGTTACTAGTTACTAAATTTTTTTTATTTTTTTATCTGTTTGTCGGCGGCTTTGTTTGCACATATCAGAAACGGCTTAACAGATTTAAATGCAATTTTCACCATTAATTTATACTTAATTTAGTCTTTTAAAAGTTTTCGAGATATGGGTAGAAAGTCCTAGAAATCTAGTAACTAAATTATTAATCTAGTACACTGTCGCTAATAAATTGGACGACCAATTTTACATATATATGTATATTTGAGACGAAAGTAACGTAAACCATCTAAAAATAGTACAAGAAGATTCGTAAAATTGATCGTCCATACTAAACTATACGAGTATAACAATTCCTCCCGCAATATAAACAAGTGATTGACCCATATATTTGTGTAAAGAAATGCCACACGGTCCCTTTGTAACGATGTCAGCAAAAACTTTAGATTCACAGTTTTTGCGACCTTTTCCTGCGAATGTAGGGCTCTTGTTATATTAAATTTTGTATGTGGGAATTCACAAATTTTACCAACGTAATTCTGCCTGTTTTGTGTTTTAAGCTGCTGAATTAAATTTAAGAATTCGTTTTAGTGATGATAGTGGGCACGTATATATCATTATCAGATATTATCCATACTACAAAAATTTCTGTTTAAGTAATTTCTTGCTTTAAAATATTTACATTTCCTTTTTTTCTTAACTACTATTCCAACAAAAATGTTATTTAAAATGAATAGAACTATTTATTTATCATAATATCTATTACTATATATATAATACTAATAACAATGTTAGCCACCAAAGAATTTAAGAACAGCGGTCGTAAAAATTCGTATGCATGCATGCAATATTCACTGTAAATAAATGTAAAATGTTATTTTATTCTAAACGCCCCATACAATGTGTTCTAACGTCTCGAATAAATTTTCCTAGAGTATTCTCTTATTTTCCTTCCGTTTCGCCATATGAGATCCCATTTGGAGTGGATGGCCATCATGGCTTGCAGACAGGTTTAATTCCTCTCTTTCATTAGACATTACCAGGTATCGTAGCCCGGGCAGTAACAGTAAGGGATGTTTGTATGGGACGATAACGGTTGGACTCTAATGCTTTCGGCCACACTATGAGAATTTTAACATCAACTTAATACTACTGAAAATTGAATTTGGTATAGTATTATATAGTATTATTTGGGACGTAGAGTTCTGTCATAATATTTCAGTATAATATGATGCAGCCCACCGTTTTTTTATTTGTTTGAACTTCACATAGCAAGATAGAGTGGCGGAACTCAACACCGCGCTTTGCATCGTTACCTGCGCTTCATTGTTTAAAATAATATTAAATTTATTAAACATATTTCGTTATAAACTTTTAAAATTTTAATACGATATATACTTTGTAAACTAAAAATTAAATAACGCCTACTTACTGTAATAATCTTTTTATTTTAAACCCATTTTAGTTTTCCGCAAAATATGTTATGCAATATGGCGTTAATAAGGGATCAAAAAACAGCTTTTGGGGCCGATAAAATATAAAATTAGCAATAAATACTGAAGTTCCTATGCCCACACCTGGTTTCGCGGTCACAGCCCGGACTCGTAACTCAGTCGGATTGCGCTCGTAGGTCGAATACAATGAAATAAATCCTTCCCTTAATGCTGCTAAATTCATTTAGTGTATTAGCTACGTCTCGTTTATAGCTGTATTTTGTTTTATCATATAAGGTAATCTGAGCCTGTGCATGGTTTATGTTTGTCTGTACGTAAAGGGGCATTAAATATCTATATAACGAATTATTTTTAGAAAATGATCCATTACCTCATCGTCATATATATTGACATAACCTTTTTTACTTAAAAACCGATTAAAATAAAACTAACACCAAATATTAAGAGAAGCTTGCTTACCAGAGCACCACATTTATTTTTAACTAGCAATACAGCAAAAAAATCTAACAAAATACAAAAAAAACATTACATAAATCCATGTTAGTATATGTAATAATAAAGAAGAAACCAGAAACACTTATATAACATATTTAAACTTGCATCGCTACATTTAGGTACCTGACTGGCATAGCTTATGAGATACGGACCCAGCAAGAGCCTTGCCTCCGCTAAATATTTGCGGATTAATCCAGCTTATACCGGCAATAAACGAGGCTATGAAGACACCTGGCAAATAATAACAAAGGGAGGGTATATGAAAACAAATAACTTCACGTTACATCCGCCAGTTGTGACCGTTTTATCTCTATATTTATCACGAAATAAGGAAATTTAGTTGATAACTTCATATACTACTTATTTTTAGTGTTGTTAACTATAATTCTTATACTTATTTTATTTCTAATCTATAGTGTGTGTATCGTCCTAGTGTCAAGACACTCCGTTTTCTCCTTAATTTTCTTACTGAAGCAGGTTTATAAGAATTAGTCATTCTTATAAAAGAAACTTGAACGCCATCATCACAAACAAACACCACAAACATGCCAAATATTATCAAACAATTTAAAATAAAAAATATTTATTCTTTCCTAATTATCTCCTAAGTAACGCTAACGTTTATCATCATTAACTTATTGCTTAAATTTAATGTCAATTATGCGATATATAACTAAATCCCATTAAATTTCTTGAACCCACAAATCGAATAAGGTAAGAGCGTATCCCAAATTATTTCCTTAATTTGAACACAGACGCCGTCAAATTCGCAATTCCACGGAATTTAGTAACGTGGATTGAGTGGTGTCATAGTTAGAGAATCCAAGAATCCCGGTGGATATAAGAAATCCCTGGATTTCCAAATTTGGAATTATTGAGGATTAGTTCTATGTTTAATAAACGTTATTATTACATTCAAACTGTAATTACTGCCAAAATATTTAAAAAAATGGTTATTTTGCATAAGTCTTAATTGATGTCTATACGAGTATGTTAACAATAAAAAACTAACTATGGGCATTCTTAAGTCTATTTTTTTTTCTACAAATAAAGAATAAAAAACAATTTTTCAAACAAAATTTAATTATTTTCTCTCTTATCTTTCGATTTTTTTATATCTTACTCGTCTACATAACAAAAACCTGTATATCCCGGGATTAAATATTGGGATTGGTTTAAGGACGTCTCTATGCGGGAGGAAGTCAAATTCACAACCCTCGCAATTACAACAGGATTAGATAGAAATTGAAGTGTACTTCCATGCCTTGCAAGGAACAGGAAAATTGGCACGAACATATTCCGAAAATATTACTTTTTTATAATGATTAAAACTTTATAAAAGTGTATGTAGTAGGGTAGGCGGAAGGAGCCTAGTGTTAAGAGTTAAAATACTTCGCTTTCCACTATCCGCCGAATCCTCAAGGTATTACGTGTTGAGTGCCAGAACTGAACTGTTTTATTTCCTCAAATGGGAATTGAATCCACAACAGGTCACGTTTACAATCACCCGCTTGTTTCCTTGCCCTATAACTGGCCTCGTGTTTATTATATTAGGTTGAAAATTAGTTAAAATAGTTAGAATAGTAGAAAATCAATAAAAAATCTGATTGAAATTTTAAAAATGTTAAAAGGAAAACGTGTTAACACCGTTTCATTTCCGTATCTAGTTTTAAAATATCTATCAAGAATTCTAGACGCAAACTACCCCAACTTTATGGCACTGCCGCTTCCTCGGTACACACTGTACTAAAATTTTCGTGAACTCTATGTTATTACGTGAGGTGGTCGTTCGCGCCGGGCGCTGGGTGAATTTAACTAGGAAGGCAATTTCCTCTTTATAGAGCCAGGTTGTTAAAGTTACCTACCACCAGGTTTCTGATTGAGAAATCGACATGTGTAGATCGATTTTTCTTCTGTTATAACTCAAAGAATTTTTAAAATATAGTTTTTATTAAATGAGATATCCTATAGACATTATGGAGGAGAAAAAGGTATTTTTGTTTCTTGAAATTAGAGCTAATTACTATAACAGTTCTTAATGTATTTTGTACGAGTTTAATAATATTTCCAAATTTTTTTATATTTAGGAAACATTTTAAAAACTTGATAATCTTATATCTTCTGCATAACTGGAGTGTACGTTTTCTAGTTAAATATACCAGTATTTTTACAACGTAGTCGCTATCCGTGAAATTATTTACTATGTCTTACAGAGGCTTCCCTTGTGCTCCTGTTTTCCTTTGTGTAAGTTTATTTATGGTAAAAAATAATTTAAGAATAATAAATATAATAACAGTTAGTTTGTTATTGAGGCCAGTAGTTGTGTAGGGCACGAGCATGTAACTGTAAACGCGATAGGTTGAGGGTTTGATTTCCAGTTGAGGAAATTAAATATTTGACGTTTTCATTTTCCACGCTTTGATATCGAGGCAAAGCGCGTCATTATGTCCCGACACTTAACAAGCAATGCCTCCAGGATTCGGTGGAAAGTCTTATCACTAGGCTCCCTTGCTAAGTGCTAAGGACAGCGTGAACCTGAAAAAGAATATAATAAGATACAAAAAAGTAAATGTAAGCACCAATAATAATAAAAAAATACTATTATCAATAAGTTACTAATTATAATTACTTTATATCTAAATATAATACGACGGTCATAACACTAAGAGGTTATCGCTTTAATACAAATAGCACGATACGATTCGTAACAGCTTTTCCTTAACAAATTAACAAAGATTTGGATTTTTAATGATTTCTACAAGCCCAAGTTGTTTATGGTTGCGTGATAATTGGTTATTCTTAACAAGATGTCATAAAGCGAATTGGGGTATTTCTACTTTTGTTTCTTTTTGTTTAGTTGTAATATAATTATCTGTTATTTTCTTTAGATATATTGTTGTGATTAGATATACTGTTGCCATATACTAATTTAGTATTGAGGCCAGTCAGGGGCTGTGCGCTACGTGATGTGATGTGATTGTAACGCGAGGGTTGTGGGTTCGATCTCCACTCAAGGAAGTGAAATATTTAATATTTTTCCCTTCTTCACAATGTATGGCAGAGTCAAGAAAGTGAGGAGCGAAGTGTCTTGACACTAATCTCTCTATGCTCTCTATACCCTGCTGCTACATGCGAGATACAACGTGAAGCTGACGAAAAAAATCAATAACAAGAGTTTCTCCTGTTTTTTCTTACCATATCGTAATAGTGATATGTTACTATAATTATCATAAAAATCGATTATTATTACAATATAAACATCCATACATTACTTAACAAAGGAAAGCCAATACTTAATAATAAAATGGTTCACAAAAATTTAATATTCGAAACTAAAATGAAAACTCGACGAATACAATTCAGATATCCTTTCAACCAGCACATATAATTCACTTAACCAATGAACCACATGTGGTTATACGAGCACTTGCCAGATTGAATCGAACAGGAAACGTAAGATACGTAATGTTAACCCCCGCGGAGTATCCTAAAAGTTTCTTACAAAAATAACAAACAAACTACAATTGGACAAGACTTATTTATAGCTGTTGAGAAAATCAATATGTAAAGATTATGTGAAAATAAATATATGCCACCGTCAAAGCTATGTAATAGTAGTGAGTTCAAAACCCGTGTTGTAATTTTCTTTTGCTTTATCTATGTATTGCCAGCAGTGGCTTAACAATAGAAGGAAATGTCTCCACTTGTGCTGAAAGTGTAAAATAGCAGAAGTGATATGTCGTCAGGTTCATTTTGTTTGTCTCTCACAAGGAATACTGTGAAGGTATGTAATATAAATATATTTATACACATACAGTTTTAAAAATTTGTTTAAAATTTTTTTAAAGTTAGGAAAGATGCTAGCAACATAAATAAGTTGTGATCAGCGTAAAAGAATTTCGACTTAGCTTAATAAGAACGTATGGCTTAGTGCTCAGAGCGCTTGGTTTCCAGGAGGCGCGGGTTCGAGCCCCGCTAGGTTTAATTTTTTATACGTTTTCTAAATAAGTAAATTTCTACATAGTAACATATTTCTACATAAAAATAATAACTTATTTATCTTAATAATACTCCAACATAAGTTCTACCTACATAAGTAGGTTCAACACAAACTTCACTTCACAACTCGTTCCTCGCAGGTAGCGAATGTAATAATCATAAAACGTTTCTTTAGCGTTTAGGAGTATCCGTGTACGATATAAAATATCAATTCTGTATAAAATAATAAAATAGTAATATAAGTGTTAATGTAATAATTAAGAAATTATTAGAATATAACTAGCTTTAAATGGTATATAAATGTACCGTTAGACGTTTAACTTGTATAAATATGCTATATCTTCACGCTGTATCTCGCACATGGCAGGGGAGGCAGGGGGAACCTGGGAAGCTAGTGTTAGGACACTTTCGTTCCCCATTTTCTAGCGAATCCTGACGGCTTTTGTGTTTTAAGTGGCGGAACATAACGTGCTTTGCCCCATTAACAGAGCGAGGAAAATAAACATTAAAAATGAAACTTCCTTAAGTGGGAATCGAACCCACAACTTGCTGGGAAAACAGACAACAAATTAAATATTATCACTAATTCATTAGCTTACATTGCGTTGATTTTCAATAGTAATCTTGAATTATTTGTATAATAATCTATTCAGTGACCGTTTAGACATGACCTCCAATTTATTACTAGAACATACCACAAGCAGATAAAGCTGTATTTATGGTCGGGTTAAACCGATTTGACAAAACATGGCCTAGTATTTAGACGGATAAATGCGTAGCCTGTTAAAATAGCGGAATTCCGTTAGAGCTAATAAAATATTTGAAATGATATTCTAACCACTAACTACCATTAAACTTTAATTAACATTAAATAATGATATACCATTAATTTCCTCCACATAGAATTCTCTCAGTATATAAAAGGTAGGCAGATTTAGTGTTAAGACACTCCTTTCCCCATTTTCCGCCAAATTCTGAAGACGTTACATGTTAAATAACATTCAAACGACTTGAACTAGACCTTACAAAGAAAAACAAAAACAAACAAAGAAATCGAAAAAGATTTTGTATCATACAAGATGATAGATTCGTCTGTATAAATCGTACGTAAAGTGACTGGACAATGTTTTACGTTGGGACGGAGTGAATTTCCCCCGAGTGCGGTAAAAGTTACACGACAGACACTACGATTCACGTTTGATGTTATACACAGGCTTGTGTTGCCTACATTTGGAACACCCTGTGAAATATATTTGTATTCATAGGTTTTAGAATCTGAATTGAATATAAGATATTTTGGATTTTGATGATTTTGGTGTATCAAAATTGGTTTTAATTTTAATACAAAACACGTAAAAATAGTAGGGAATAAAAATATTAAATATTTCATTCCCCCGAATAGGAATCGAACCCAGAACCGTAGCGTTTACGACCGCACTCTTGTGCCCCTTCGTCACGAAGCCTCAAAAACACCAAACGGTCTTGGAAAAAAAATATAAATAAATTAAAATAAAAACGTTATTATATATTTTTAAACACATATCAGAATATTAAATACACTTTTTAAGTATTATTCACATCAGCAACATTTTCCATAAAAACAATTATCTATACATATGCTGTGAACAACTAAAACCCTAACTAACACTTTTTTCCACAAAGTAGCAATATAAAGCATAGATTAAACTAAATTGAAAAACAATTTGGAAATACTTTTAAAACAGTTATCTAAGAGAAAGCCATAAACTATTTCCACACATCGTAAATTACACTGCAGACAAAGTTACGACCATTTCACTCAGCACAATCATATTGATAGAAAGAAAGCGCATTTGCTCCAACTTTCCCAAAAAACTCTAAAAAGAAGATGCTCTCCCCCTCTTTTTTTATCTGGAACGCCATAAATATATCCGCCCTCGCACTCTTCTAGATGTTTTATCGAATACCAACAAACTGGCCAATAAATTCAAGAGATTAATGATAGATACGAAATTTATTTACTTAAGTACCTGTACCATGAAATGTAATCTGTCGTTGTGGCAATTAATCTTACACACACTTCTTATCTCAACAGTTATAAAAGCATGTTAGCTTTGTATAGCACTAAATCAACTTAATATATTGTGAAATCAAGAATGTAAACAATATAAGGTTATTGATAATAGAATATTGTTTCTAATATATTTATTTTTTAATTATAATCTTATACTTTGTTTTATTCTAGACTAGCGGCCCGCCCGCGGCTTCGCCTGCGTGAACTACGTTATTATAATTTCTGTCTCCATGAGTACCTACGTCCTATAAGTGAAAGTTAGAGTCCGAACTTGAAGTTTGATAAAATAACACTACAGTACCAAAAAAAAAACAAAAAGAATCAAAAAATAATAGCATGTCCAGTTCAAAACAAGTTTGGGAACAGCCAACAATAAATGTGTTCTCATTACAATCAAGGACCGCCAGCGCCGGGACCGCGCCCCGTGACCTCAGGGCGGGGGCGAATTAGCGAGTCACTGTTTTGTTTACATTTACACGTCAGCGATTACTGGGTTAACCCTGATTGTTTAAAATTTGATAGTTTTATTCAATTTTGTTTAGATGCCAGAACGAAATATTATTAAACTAGCGGCCCGCCCGCGACTTCGCCTGCGTGAACTACTTTATTATTAATTTCTGTCTCTATGAGAACCTACGTCCTGTAAGTGACGTCCATGCAAAATTTGAGACTCCTAGCATTTGTAGTAACGAAGTTTCATACAAACTTTCAACCCCAAAAACAACCCCTTAGAAGTCGAATATTGCAAATTCCCAATTATTGCAAATAAGTCTTAGCGAGCACCTACGTCCTATAAGTAACTCCTATGCAAAATTTCAGATTCCTAGCTCAGGTAGTTTGTGAGATTTCGTGATGAGTGAGTGACCTTTCGATTTTATATATATATAGATAATAATCGAAGAAATCCTCGAGCCAAAAGACCAAACTCACAAGCGTCGCCTTACGACTGTACTATACCCTTGTATACACTCTACAAAAAGTCTGTAAAAACTCTACAATGATAATTTTAAAGTATTAAAATGAAATAAATAAATATAAAATGTCACTGTTACTTTCTGATTTTGCCTCTGTCATGTTTTTATAAATGCAGTAATTGCTGACCTTAAAAGAAACCAGAAGATGACAAATAATATTTATACTGTTTATAACCTTACGTATATTTTTTACATACTATGAGTATTATATATTAAAGCTATTTCGAATAAATCTTTCTTTTTTTGGCACTATTATTCAAATAAATATCAAGAATTCTTTAAACTTTTTCATCCCCAAGTTGATGTATTAACATCATTTCTTTAGAACCATATCCATCAATAGTACTTTTTCCATGCATTTCAGAAAGCAGTGGCATTATCCTTTAAGAAATAGAAAATATTGGGTTACCCTCAACCAAAAGTGCCAATATGATATACTGAAGGCTTTTATCGGTTCCGTAGCCTTCGTGCGATTGAGAGAGGGTAGATAAGGGTCTCTACACATATTATTACAAAGGGTGCGTGAAATTTGGTAGCGTACTGGATCATCCGATGATATTAAGGTTCACCTATTGTTACGAACCCCGCTTGGTTGGATTTTTAATCAGTTCGGATTTAAAAAGAGATATTTTTTTGGCGTAACTAAATCTTTTGCGCAGGGTAGATAGAGATTTTATCTGGATCTATGATATGTCAAAATTTTTATATTCAATGGCTTATATTTCTATTTTTTATACTATATAATTTGTAATTTTATTGAACGGGTTTATTATTCCTTGTTTCCTCTTCTTTTTTGTTCTAATGTTTTAAGTTGAAAAAGAAACCATTGCAGTAAACCAAGCAACATTTATATTAAATAAAATTAATATACATATATTTTTTAGATTCATGTTGTATCCCGCATATCATAACAAGGGAACCATGGAACCTAATGTTAATACACTCAGTTCCCCATTAAGACTAAACTAAAATTATTATTATTCTTCTAAGACGTGCTCATTTCTGATTCTACGCCTAGAAAAATATCGAACATTGCTCTCTTCATAATAATATTAATATTATTATAATTATTATTCTTAGCATATTTTAATAATTATTTATGTTAAAATTACACGTATATGTTCCACATAAAGTTAACCAAAGAAAGATAAATCCAAAAGACGCTATAATAAATCAAATTATCTAAACCGACAGCATTCATTACGCACAAATAAAGTGACATTGAAAAGTCGTGTCTGATCTCCCCCGAGGCCTTCAGGGGGCTTCTACCCCCAAATGCACCAATTAGAGGTAAAATAAAAGTGCAACAAAACCGCACGTTACTTTTTACCCTAGAGACTATGGTTTTGAGTCCCATGTGGATTTTAATGGTGTTTCTTTACTTAGAGGGTCGCTGGTTTTCGTTGCATATGCACTGCTTGTTAAATCAATAGGTGTCACGGTCTGGGGGCAAATGAGCGTATTAGGGGACGGGGGCAGTTTAGTGATGTTATATAAATATTCATTCAAGATTTTTACATTGTTTATTTCTGTTTATTGCTCAATTTTGTAGAATTTAGTATTTAAATATAGTAATTTATACGAAAACACATAATTAGCAAGTAGCCTAGCTAAAAAATAATAGGTTAAAAGAAACTGCCTATCCTGTTATTACGAACTGAATATACCTAGTTTACGTGTCACTATAGTTGATAGACACGCAACGTATACACGAAGCATCAATTGATGGCAAAATAATTTGTTTAGAGAAAAATAAGCTTTATATTTTATTGATAAATATTAAAATCCTTCAAAACGTTTTCTCACTTGCAGCATTTTCAACGTCAATTATAAACATATCAATGTTTCGCGTGTCTTTCATTGTAATACCCTTTACAAAACCTTAATCCTCCAACAATGGCGTATTAAACTATAATAACTGAAACGACTTAACTGTGAAATATATCACTACGTTAGCGCCCAATTATAAGGTGATTTACTATAAGATTTATTATTTATATCCTTTCTTTTAGGATTTACTGTATGGAATCCTTTTATTTTTTTCAAATAAAATAATCAAAAAGAACCATCTATATACTTTAGAATTTAACAGAATAATCGATATTTCTTAAAACCAGCTAGGGGTTTGATGTGAGGCCGTGAATTAGATAAAATAGAGCAGTGGATATTAAAACTTATAAATGCTTACAAACTTAAATTTTCGGGCGTGTTCATTGTATGAAATGAACTACAAATATAAGTTTGTAATAGTTTTTTTCTGTGATATACTTAAAAAGTTCCATTTTTTCGGACTACTTTAATAATTTTGAGTCCACGAGGGCCGTAGGTTTCGATTACCTGTAGGGTAATTACGCGGCAAATTTATTGATTGTGTTGACTTAGAAACTTATTTCTAAGTATATCTTATTTTCTAAACTGTGTTCTAAGGGACAAAAAGCCTTAAGATACTTGATATTATATTCAGCTCCAGACAAACTTTAGAAAAATTTGACACCCAAACGGACAGCCAGACAGACAAGAAATTAAACTTATAAGGGTTCCGTTTTTTTTTCTTTTAAGTTACGGAACCCTAAAAATAGAATAAACAAGGTTGAAAATCACATAATAAAATCAAATAAATAAAAATAAATTAGTAAACCTCAACCAATTGCTAAAGAAAATAAATAATAGAATTTTCCGGCGAGTAAAACTAAAGATTAGATATATCGAGTATTTAAGATTAAAAAACGTTAAAGGTTGGGCTATCGTGGGCTATCGCCTTTGCGGATATAACCTATTTCTTATCACTAATGGCTGATTCACACGAACAGATGGCTTATTGATTTTTATTACAATGTTCGCCGTACTCGTTAAAAAATAACACTGTTATATTATAATTAACGTTATAATTTAGTATGGTCACGTATCGCAAAAACGCTGCTTTAGTGAAAATAAAATTAGTTTTTCCATATAAACCTTATCACGCGATGCTATAAATAATAATCTTTATTGTACGCGTTACATGTCGTAATATATATAGAGTTAGTGAAATAAGTGAATTCTTTTTCAAAAACATGGAATTTTATTTGTTTTAAATTAATTACTTTATTTTTTTTTTATATTTATGTTTGTTTAACATTTTAAATAATTTGAGTATAGTTTACATAGACGTTTCAAGTTCACAATCCTGATAAGAATCTCCATTTGCATACATACATTTTTAAGTCAAAAATTATGTGTATACAAATAAAAACAAACAAAAGTTAAACAGGATTTTTATGTTACTTTCGATTGTATGAAGACTGCTCGTAATTTGTTCAATAATTTGTTCATTTTTACGTTTTTCCCACAATATACTGAATAAGCAAATAGAACTAGGAGACACGTCCTTGGTTTTTAAATATTCTCCTGACAAAATAAAATACTTCTTAAAATAGAACCCCCTACAATCCAATATAGCCAGCCTCATAGTATGTATGTATGTCATAATATCGTCAATATTTCTATTGTCTACTCAAGTGCAAATTCTCCCAAATTCTTGAATTTTTTTTATAACTTAATAATATTTTATAAAAAAACAATTCTAAATAGAAAAAAACCTTATCACAATTTTTATACCATTGTTTAAGCTTTTTAATACAACTTGACCTATTTTAGTGTTAACAAAGCATCTGCATAAAAGTGATCAAAAAGAGTAAAAGCTTTGCACTTTAATATCCGACCTAAAGTCCTAGATGTACAATGCTCCAGTTTTCTTTTAGGGCACTTGCAGTATATTGCGAAGAATCTAGGTTATCTTACAATTAGACGAAATGTTTTTTTTTCTGACTATGTAGAAAAATAAAAAAAAATCACTATATGTTTATTTAAATGGTAGATTTTTTTAGCGTCACCCTGCATCCCGCACATAGCAGGGTAAGCAGAGGGAACCTAGTGCTATGGGAACCGCACCATTCCGCACATTACCATGCGGAATTCTCGAGGCGAAAAACGAAAAACCTCCTAGATATGTATTTTTTTTAATATTAAACTTTCTTCGTTTTGTTCTTGACAGAAAAGTTTCTATCCCCTTTTTAAGGGTGGCGATCCCACTATGCTTAACATACTCGCGTCCTATCAAAAAAAAGGAACAAATACAAATACTCCTTTAATTAACACAAATTAGAGCCGTAATTTCAAAATTTCCTATCCAAATTAAGTTCAAGCAAATAGAAAACAAAATCAAGCATTGTATTTATTACGTATATTATACATAATCTATATATATAAAAGGACTTGTCCTCACTGACTGTGGTAAGACGAAAGTTTAACCCTAAAGGGGTGAAATAGGGGTTGAAAGTTTATATGGAAAAAAAAAAATCGGCACCGATTTTTATAAAACTTTAAATTTAGATTCTTAAAAGTATTTAATTGAACACGTGTTTCATGGTTTTCTAGAAATCTCCCCTTAAAGGTTGTTAAGGTAGTAGTAAAGGGTTGAAAGTTTGTATGGAAAAATCTTTAAATCGCCACCGATTTTTATAAAATTTGAAATTTAGACTGTTAAAAATATTTCATTGAACACATGTTCCATGGCTTATTAGAATTCATCCCTAAATAAGCAAGCGAAGCTGCGCGCGTCCACTAGTTATACATATATCTATTGAATAAAGTATCAAACTCAGATGTAATTCGACAATACAACGCTAATGCATCACGTCCAGCCATCAGCTCTCAAACAATGAAAGACCCCCGGAAACGCAATTAACTATTCGTCAGAAAGAGGAAATATCAATTCGCTGGTACAAACGACCACACATAAAGAATTATAACTGTCAAATTTAACCTTTATAATTATAGCAATAAGAGTTCCGTTAAATATATGCTGTTATACTGGGAATGGTCTCGTGATTCGTTTAGTTTAGCTCGTGGGCCCGTTTACTCAATTACGTCATATTGCGTGTGCAGTGATACGCAGAGTGACTTTAATTTATATTAACGCTAATATGCTTAGCATCATTGTAAAATTGGGGGTAGAATGGAAAATGGGTTATGAAATAGGGGCATTTTTTGGGGCATCCCAGTCACAGCAGGGTAGGCTGAGAGAACCTAGTGTTAAGGCACTCCTTTTACAATTTTTCGCTGAATTCTGGAAGCATTGCGTGTTGAGAGGTGACACCAGAGTGACGAAATTAAAATTAAATGTGTAACTTCTTCGAGTGGGAATCGAACTCAAAACCTGTCGCGTGCATACTTTTTGCGCCATGACTGGCTTCAACGTTTATGCCTTAATATTTAAAATTATGTTTTTTGCATGTCTCGCCTCTTATTACCATATTTTGAAGACTAATTTCCATTCCTTTGCAAGTCAAAACGAAAAGAAGACTCGACAAGTATTATTATCTCAAACTCCCAAAACAGACCACTAAATAATAAGTGTTAAAACGCTTGTAAAGAATTCCATATCTTTTCCAAACATCCTGCAATCGTCAGAATATCTCACTAATGACGAAGTACACATTTAAATCACTAAAACACGCTATACTGGAGTGATAAAATCAAAAAAATCAAAATAAAAAAATCTCTTTGAGTTATTTGTCGTCGTACAAAACAAGTGGTCCACAAAAAGCCGGTGGAAGATCAAAGGGTGTGACGTGGTGTCTAAAAATAACATGCTGCTTAATGTCCTCAAGAGCAAACATGCGAAACTGCGAATTTATTACAACATTTACACTGTCTGATCTGGTGCAGATACAATGCTTTTCGAAAACCACAACATAAATTTGAAACAAAATGACAATTTGCAGCAGTTTAAAAGCGGAGAAATTTTTTTTAATGTATGTTTATTATGAAACATAAAGCCATTAGAAATTCCTACTAAGGATGGTGCTAGCTTCACGCTGTATCCCTCACACAGCATGGTAAGCAGAGGGAACGTAGTGGTAAGATCCCCATCTTCCGCTGAATTCTAAAGGCATTGCGTATTGAGTGGCGGAACTCAACGCCGTGTGTTTGTCAACCTTGACACCAGAGCCCAGAAATGGAAATATAAATTTAAATAAATATCTCGTTTTCACGAGGAGGTCGAATCGACAACCAGTCGCGTTTAGCCACACTTTGTACCCTTGCGCCATAACTGGCCCCACATGAGACATAAAGCCATCAGAAGTTCGCACTAAGAATGGTGTTAGAGAACATATAAATGAACAATGCCGTACTTAAACACTCGTCGTCCTGAAGTGTGAGATGATTCTACATTTGCCATCTGCTGAGATTTATGTCTTCATTCCTCCTATCATTATTCAATGGATAATTTTAAGACTATAGCTCTAAAATGAATACCTTTGTACAGACAGCAAAATAAACGACGCTACTCATTAGTGACACTTGCAAATGTTTATAACTATTATTAAATGTCAGCACTTCGAAGAAAATGCTATGACATGATATTTTGTCATTTATAACAGTCTACTTTGTTTTTATTTTATTTATAGTCGTTTACTAATTACTATTTTAAAGAGAATGTATATTACATATATAAACAGGTGTTTTTTTTTGTATGCAACTTAATTTTTATATTGAAATTTATGGTTTATAATCCTTTTAACTCGGCTTTGAACCAAAGTGAATATAGTTTTATTGGTGTCAATATTACATAAAAATAATGAGAGTATTTTGACTAACGCTGCCGCCAAGCTTTATTTTCATTGTTTAAACTTCCTAATGTCTAGTCAACAACTGCCAGTAATTGATACGCCAGCATTGTACTGGCACCATGAACGACTCTCTAGATATCAAGATAGATAAAAAAAACAAAACAGTATAATTAAAAATATTTTAATAATAAAATAGAAAAATTTTAATCAATTTTATAATAAAAAAACATATATCTACGAGTATAGATAGATGTATGTATAATACACGCTATCGACACACCATATATTATTCAAATTTAAAAAAAATATCACACCCAAATTATAGAACATATGAAAATTATGGAATATAATAAGAAGTTAAAGGTAAATTTATGAAAACATTTCAATTCCAAGAACCATAAATAATAAACGCGTATTTTACAAGGATCATTCATCTGGCCGGTGCCGGTAGCTGGCTGACCGTCTGTCGCCGTCGGCACTGCATTAATAATGCTTGGTCTCAACTCTCAAGCACCAGCTCTGAGCTTGTGACGTTATTATGAAACTTGGATAGACTTTTATTAATCGAATACGCTTCGTGTAACAAGTTGGTTGGTTTTATTAGTTGTAATTTATCTTTTTCTTTAATAAAGAATTAGCTTCACGCTGTATCCCGCACACAGCAGCGGGAACCCAGTGTTAAAGAATGTTGAAGAATTGTTAATGAAAATGTTAATAAATAATAATTAATTCCTCTCAGTGCGAATCGAACTCACAATCTTCGTGTTCGCGCTTATGATCCTGCGCCTTATATGTTTGAATTGCTTCTAAAATTCTGAAATGATATTTTCTTCGCCGGAGCATTCTTCATTTTATTTGACAGAGAGAATCTCAAATTTTAAGACACTACCTTGAGTGTCTTAATACTGTTTTCTGTGCTAAAACTCTATGGAGTATACTCTATGAGATACTTATTCCTTATAAATTTTTAACAAAAAGAAAAACCGACTTCTAACAACGAACTAAAAAGTGAAAAATAATTATATAAAGATTTTATAATTTTGAAGTCGGTGCCAAGTAAAACAAACAGGCTTAGTAATTAGATATTGTAGTAAGGGTGTTGTAGCATTAGTTTGACACCGACAAGAAATAAAACACGTAATAAATCTTACTCAAATTAATTTTTACGGATACATATAAAATATAACCTAAAATAACTAAAATCTACAAGTGTATGTACTAGAAAGCTTATAATATTACAAAATTTTTAATTACCATAAAATAAAATTTATATAGTCGATAGAAGGTGAGTCATTAATTTCAAATGCAGCGTAAGGAAGCCAATAGATGAGCGCAGTTAATCTTCGCGACGTGATGTGGTTCAGCAAATAGCTGGTAGTGATGATGGAAATGTAAATTGCTCGTGCTATTAACGTTTCCATTATTATTATTATTTTAATATATTCATATTTTTTTTATATTTTTCCTACGATATTCTTTCTTATGATGTTAATTCTTAACCGAACTGTAAATGGTGGAAATTATCAATTTTTTTATGTTTGTTACCTCAGAACTTTGAACTGGGTGAACCGATTTTGATGATATTTTTTTTTATTTCAAAGGTGCTTCCCGTGTGGTCCCATTTTAATTTCGTTCAGTTCTGAAAATTTTATCCATGAGAAAATCACATTATTCTAAAATTTCCATAGTTTACGATTGGAAGTCGTTTTTTTGTTTAAAATTCTCAATTTTCTCTATAAGTGTCTCTGTTGAAAATCATCAACAAATCTACTTATATTTTAGCAAATTCAAAATATTTTATCTTAAGGAACTTGGACAAACAAATAGCATTAGTCTTAAAATTTGAATATTTAACCTATTTTACTTTATATTTTAAAGTTTTCCAACAAATTAAAGCTTAAAATTATAACTTTACGCAGTAACTTAAAGTCAACGTCATCATTCTAAACACGAATGTGTCACAAGGTCAAACACGTTCATTTGTTTTTCCTCCACAGACGACAAATGACTCAGTTATAACCATCATCTCAGAGTAGATTAACCTCTTATTAACTTCAATAAATAATTCTAATGTAAATAATAATAACTTATAATAATGTTATTATTATAATAATAAAAGAAGAAAATGCGAAAAATAACTATTATAATCGTTTTGATAGTGATATTTGCAAGTTTACTGGAAGCTAAGGATTTTGTGTTTGGGACGCGAGTGAATAACTTACTAGTGTCAACTGAGAAATTTAAGTTCAGATCTTTGCCGTTATTAAAAAGGGATAAAGATTATACTTATACCGACCCTAAGCAAAGAGTAATTAAAGTTTGTATTTCATATATTTATTAAATACTATTATTATTTTCATTTCGTTAGTTTATTGAAGTAATTACTGTATAAACAATAGTGATATTTATAGAATATGACATAATTTACTTCACTGCGTCATACGAGCCCACATAATATACCTACAGCACTGTAGGTACTGATTGTTTTATTTATCACATTTTGTATGGTGGACAAAGAAAACTCAGTGATTACGTGAGTAATATAGAGAATAATAATAATAATTTCACAATACAATTATATATAGAAAGTTATGGGAAAACTATTCGGATTACCATGCAAATACTTTTTTCTGCTTCACGCTATAGGTACAGCGTGATGGAACCTAATGTTTAGACACTTTGTTGCCTACTTTCCGCCTTACCAGAACGAAGAAATGAAATTATTACTAAATTAATAATACAATCCCCGAGTGGGAATCGAACCCATAGCCGCCGTATGTACAGTCACATGCTTGCCACTATGCCACGAAGACCTAGACCTTCGTCAAAATATTTATTTATATGCAAATAATATGTAATATTAAACAACTATTTATATTGTTACAGGGCATCATAGCTCGTGATTTATCTCGCACAGATACAGAGGTGACGATAACCGAGGGAGGAGTTGGAGAAACACACGTCACTCTGCACTTCGCAAGCGGACGAGGCGAAGAAATCAACTATCTTATACTTATGTTTACAAAAGATAAATAATTATTAATGATTTAGATAATACGTTGTTTCTTATTCAGCAAAATGTCTTGTTGTTATTGTAAGTTAAAATTAGAATAATGTGGATGATACTCACTACCATGAGTCATCATCAATGGAGAACGGAGTGTCTAAGCTTTACGTTAAGGTAACCTGTTGTGTGCAGGATACAGCGTGAAGCTATTTTATCTACATCATTATTTATATCAACAAATACTGTTATAAAACTTTAATGACTGGACAATGAAATATATTTCTTATAAAAACTATAGATGTTTCTTATTATTTCTCTAATGTCTTCACAAATATTGATATATTTTAGAATATTGTTTTAGAATATTTCTTAAGTATTTTTCTATGTATATTGATTGTAAGTATCAAAGTTAATGCTTAATAGCTTTTAAAATTCAATCATTATTGAACAATATTTAATTCTATTTTTACACCAAAATAAGAAACTAACAACACTAACAACTAACATTGTTAAATAACGAAAACAAAATAAACACCGTATGTCAGTAAACAGATCGAGGCCCCTCGGTTACAAATCAATTTTAGCGAATTGTCAATGCCAGTGCCAGAGCCAGTGCCAGTGTACACAGACAGCGTGTTTAAACTGAGGGCGGCTAATGGAGACACACGCATTAAAGCGGGCCGAACGTTGACAGAGCAGGGGGCCTAATTAGCTTAGCCCGTGGCCAGGGCGCCCCGGAGATGTGGGTAGATGTAGAGAGCCTGGATGATGATGGTTCATATAAGTTTGTATATTAGTTTAGGTTTTGGTTGTTAGGTCTTTGAATGTATAATATAATACTAGTAATAGGTAAGCATTAATATTTGTGCCAATTTCAAGCAACACTACAATTGGCTGTAATGTATGTAAAAATAAATAATGTTTTTTAAAGTATATTACATAAATTTACAAAAAAAATAATTATTTTGCGTATATTTCGTTCGAACGCAAAAATTGCAAAAATCATAATATGACATAAAACATAATTCACTATAATAACATTTATTCACTTTCAGTACAATCTTATATCCATGTAGCGTCCAGTGGGGCGCCAGCCGCCTTTCACCATTTATCCAGGGATCAAAAAGCACCAGCTTATTACAATTTCATCGAATTACCTTAATACTATTAATTTAATAACACTCCGTCGGTGGTTACTTCAATATCCAATTTTATATGCTAATTGATAGTGTAATTAATTTACTGTGGGTTCATTTTTATTATGTAACCAATACCACATTTCCATTATAGAGTAATTAATACTTGTTTAATACCGAATGGATATCCAAAATGGCATAAAATATTAATTTTTGTAATTAATATGCTACGTGTTATCTGTTTACAATATTAATAAACGTAAGATTACAGTATTACTTGTCGTTGCTTACATTAACTGAAGATAAATATAATTGAGATAAAATTACTTACATATGTCAGATAATGTTTTTGAATATTGTTAAGTTTAATTAATCTTAACTAAGTAACAATCTATTTAAGTAGTGTTCTATTACTACCTTGATAGTGATAGTCATCAGTAATAGTTGGTACACTGATAGCTTCACTATAATTTGTATAGATAAAGTGAGACGTTATGGTCCATAATTTTACATGCAATGGCCCTAAAGTGACATAAGAGAGAAAGTAATGATATGTAACTTGTATAACGTAGTAATATGTCACTCTCCTGTGGGAGTGTAAGAACTATATTAGTGACTGCACTCTGCCTTTTTAACTGTATATTAAACATTTTGAAAACTTTTAATTGAGAAATGTGTAAAAAAGCTACATACAGCGATCCAACTCAGTATATTTATGTACAAACAGAACATATAATTTTAAATATACGGAAACATAAAAATTATTTTACGCTCAAAGCCAGCCCGTACAATGCAGGGGGAAAATTCGACACTAATGCACGCTTCCCAGACGCAGACGAATAAATAAAACATGGACATGACTCCGTAATGCACCCAGCGCGAATCGTGGCTTTTGTATACTTAGTACAATATTTATATAACACAATTTGTTTTTTTTATAGAGCATTATGATGTGAACCTGGGAACCTAGCGTTAAGATATATAGAACCGTTCCTATTAAGATACTTTCGTTCCCCATTTTTGAATGCTGAAACTCAACGCTGTACTTTGTCTTATTACTAGAACGAGAAAATGAAAATATTTCATTTTTTCGAGTAGAAACTCATCACCTGTCGCAATACATTTACAATATTATTTATCAAATGCTGATTGTAACATTGCTAATTATTATTATTTCAATAGCTGTGTATTTTAAAATTGTGAACCCTTTTATATTTTTTTAAGATAGCTATACTTATTTTATTATTACAGTATAGTTTATTAGTACTGTATCCCACACACAGCACGGTAGGCAGAGGGAACTTAGTGTTAAGACACTTTGCCCTCCTTTCTGCCGAATTCTAGAGGCATTGTGTGTTGTACCATTTCCAATTTGCACGTTTTCAATTTTATTCCTGATATAAATAATCTACTTGCTATTTTTTAAAAACCATCGTTATAAAATATACAGAAAACATTTAAATAAAACTAAATATTACATATATGACATTAAATATCACGTGAAAATATATCAAAACACGCTACACTGAATATGAAAGGACGCTAAAAGCTTAGCTGCCGCGTCAGAGATTTATGCTGTAAAATCGTCGAAACGCTCGCTCCCGTCCAACTGACGGACATGTTGAAATAAAATTCTCTCCAAGTGAAAAATGTTTTTAAGTATATATGTATTAAATATGTTTGAGAATTTAACTTTAATGTAATTGTTATATATTTAATAGTTTTGTTTATATTATTAATTATTGATATATCGATTTTATTATTTAACTAATTGTAGTTTTGTCGATTTTGTCTTCATCGGCAAAACAATTGTATATTAGTCATTAAGTTTACTATGATTAGTCGCACGCAAGTTTCATTATTACATTGAACTTCATGTACATACTTGAGAAATATTGATATAAGAGTATAGACGTTTTCTCGATATGAACAGACAGATGTGCGCTATTGGGTTTCATCACTTAGCACGTCATGCTCCTAAATAAACACTTTTAATTTTTTTTCTGCACATATCCACTTTTACGCAATATGTAAAGAAAAAAAGAAAATATGGATAAATTATTGCTTATAAAATAAAAACAGTAAAACCTCCTTTATTCGAGTTTATTTAAATAATTGAGATTAATTCACATGATATTGTCTTTATGACGTACAAACGTCACAGTGACATTAAGCTCGCGTACGGAATACCAATAAAAATGTACATAACGTAGTTTCATGCGCAATTTTCTACAAAATTTATAGCACCGCCGGTTTTACAGTCGCTTGCATATTTTCAAGACTTTTCTAAATAACGATGTTTTGCGCCAATATATCAAAGCTCTATGCGGCTTCTACGTATAAAATGCGAATAAATATTACCCATAGGTTTGGTTAAAAACGTATTCCAGGTTTTTATGGGGTTGACAAAAAAACCTTTAAAAAAATTATTTCATTCTGCACTTTCTGCGTTTTTAAAAGCTAAATAGATTTAATAGCAAATGTCGATACACCACAATAATGACGAAAATGTTAAAAGAAATCGAAGAAATTCCTATATTAAAAAAAACAAGTTCTCCCTGTTAAAGATTTAATAAAGATACATAAACCAATAAATATACGATTCAGTGAAACACATGTCAACTGTGCTACGATAACATTTACATATATAAAACTTAAAGCTTCCATACCATTGCAAAGCTTTCAATATTTGTAAATTTCAGTTTCATATTTGTATGAATTTTTCAACTGCCACTGTAAACTCCGATATCTGGAAAACAAAAGGTAAGTAAAAGATAACATCTACTCAGACAAAGAGCTGGGGCTCGCTGGAACTACATTTGACTGTAATCAGAAAATTGAATCTACATCATTCTTTTAGCAATAACTCTTTTAAAGGATTGTTAAAGGGAAATAAGTATTATTATTTCTCTTTAACAACCCTTTAAAAAGTTGACTGGTTGTCGGTTCGATCCCCATTCGAGGGGATGAAATATTTATTAAAGTTTATAGTTCCATTTCTTCGCTTTGGTGTCGAAGTAAAAGCGGCGTTGTTTTCAGCTACTCAACACGTAATGCCTACAGAACTCCACGGAAGGTGTGGAATGGAGTGTCTTAACACTAGGTTCCCATTAGGTTCCCTTTGAATTCTGAAACTGATAATAAATGAAAAGCACCAAGTTTACCAATGCGTTGAGCTGACGTTGTTATCATTAATTAAATAGCATAAAAGTAATGAATATGACTTGTAGGACTATTACTAATGTTTTTACCTTAACATACAGTTTATGTTTTTATAATACCTGAGGTCGATCCTATTAAACTATAAAGTCCTAACTTTAATTAAATCGTTTCCTAAAAAGGAAAGCAATTTTGGTACCTTAACGATACCTTATCACGAATATTAAGAATACCTAATAGTGACATTTATTTTTATTTTATTTTATACACAAAGCGCCTAAGAATGCCAATTTGCTAAACTATAAATAAATAATTCGGCCAATTCTGGGTTCATTATTAAAATAGGAAAAAGATATATTTGGGTATTCTTCAATTATGTATATACTTTTTCCACGAAGTAATAATTATTGTTTCGTTTTTGAATGGCTTATTTTCTTCAGGAAAAAATTGGTAAATTTGAGATTTTGTATATGATATTATGAAAAAGTAATCGAAAATTGCGGTGAAGATATTTTCCTGTATTTTTTCCAACGAGAAATTTTCCACGGCCCGTGAGGTAAATTTGATTTTGATGCCTCCAATCAAAAGCGAATTTTTCGACTTGTGAAACAAAAACCACACAGAAAATTTGAAATGGATACAATCAAAGTCCAATTATACTAGAGGGGTGGGCACGCGAAGCCCCTAGAAAATTATATCAGGGGCTTAGATGTTGTATAAAATGGAAAAAATATTAAATATAAAATGGAAACAGCACATTAATGCAATAACCAGCTTCACGCTTTATCCCGCACACAGCAGGGTAAGCAGAGGAAACCTAGAGTTAATACACTTCGCCCCCTTTCCCCACTTTCTGCCGAATTCTGAAGTCATTGCGTGTTGAGTGGCGAAACTTAATGCAATAAAGACTTATAAAAAAGAAATACTAAGTCCGAGTGTATTTCAAAAGGAGAAAATTTACCTAAATTTTATGTTTGGGACGTTAACACTTTTCAAATTTCATTCTCTCACTCAACTATGATGATGTATGAGATTTTCAGTCAGAATTTGCGGTGAGAGGATTTCGTTCGGATTAATTTAGATTTAGCTTCGGATTGCGAATGTAGTTAATTAAATTATGATTGTCTAATATTTTTTCTTCTAAATATTTTCTTCATTGTTTTTAAATAATTACTGTATTTGATACTCTAAATTATAAAAATATAAAAAACAGCCTTGATTACCAATTCACATTTCTCAAAACTGAGAAAATGAGCTAGTATGCGGAATAAAGCAGATTTTCTCACTTTGCATCTAAAGATAAATCAGCTTCAGGCAGAGGCAACCTAGTGTTAAAACACTCCGTTCCCCACTAACCGCCAAATTTTTCAAGCCATTAATTGGAGGAACTTAACTTTTCCTTGGTGCCAGAGAAAATAAATAAAAATATAAATAAATAATAATAAATTCCAAAATCTAAATACTTCCTTTAATATGTAACGTTCAAACCAGACGAGAAATAATTTATTCGTCGACTAAGACCTACAACACCTACGAGCGAGCAATTACTCCCGAGGCGGCAACGTAAACGTTTTGTGTCGAACGTAAATTTGCGTGCTTTCTAAGCTTTAATCACTACGTAACGTACAGCATTAACGAGTTACGTGTTAAAATATAGTATAGTAAACATACCTGTATCTTTACCAGGCACTTTTAAAAAAATATTTATAAGCCGCCCGCCCTCAAGTCTGAGGTCGATCTTGAGATGTCTTTTTCACTAAAAAATCGAAAAATTAGCTTCAAGCTGTATCTCGTATGCAGCAGGGTAGGCACAGAGAACCGAGTGTGTAGTGTTAAGACACTAAATTGCCCACTTTCCACCGAATTGCCATTTTTTCTATTAATTCTACAAATTCAATAATCTATTATAATATAATTTTCGTATGTACTATTTTAATTAGCGAACGTAAACTACATTTGCATAAATAATTCATGTCACGCAACGATTATCAATAGTAACAAACATAATTAACTATTGAATCCATTGTTAATTAGAGAGGCTTAAATTATATTTTAGATTCAAACAAGCGATATGATGGAATGATGTATTATTTGATGAAAATAGTTTTCGAAACAATAAATAATATTATGTTAGTTGAGGCTTTTATTTGTTTTCAGCTGCACGCTGTATACGGCATGTAGTAGGGTAGGCAGAGGAAGCCTAGTGTTAAGACACTCTGCTCTCCACTTTCCGTACGTTCTTACCGTATTGTGTTGCCTAGCGAAGAATTACAAACGAATAGTTAAATATTTCATTTCCTTGAGTGAGCATGAACCCACAATCTTTGAGTGAGCGTTCAACGTTTGTTTTGTACATAATGTATTTGGTCGCTTAATAATAAAATAGACCTTAGAACCTAATTGTTACAAAAAAAATTGAATTAAATAAAAAAATATATTCAATTTAATTCAATATTCAATTCAATTTTATGATAAAACGTACAAGTAATTTAAGCAGCTTCAATATATGACCAAAATATAAGAGGTAACGTATATATTTATATACTAGTTAAATATAAGAGTTTAATATTTTAAACTTTAAATGTATGCAACGCACAGAACACGTCCAACCGTCGTTACATAATTAATAAGGGTCCCCAGTTAATGGGTATAGAAAAAAAACAATTACTAAAGTGATTTATTACTGTTATCGGTGGCCGTTGCCCTCAGTTTTTTTACTACCGATAAGTAAAGTAATAGAAGAAGCAGGAGGCAACTCATTTATTAATGGTCAAAAATTTCAATGAACCTCTTTGTAGAACAAGCCGATATATATATTAAATGGAATCTTTAAATTTAAAAAATAAATTAAATCAGCTTCTCGCTGTATCCCGCACATAGCGGGATAGGCAGAGGGAACCTAGTGGTTACACACGCTGTTCCCCACTTTCCGCCGAATTTTGGAGGTATTGCATGAGACAAGGGAGCGAAGACTTGAAACTGACTTTCCTCGAGTGGGGATCGAACCCGTAACCAGTGGCGTTTAGTCACACAATTTGTGCCCGCCACAACTGGCCTCTAATAGAATCCTTTGACACAGACAATATTTATGTCAGTATAGACATAAAAATGTTATCAGTTTGACTTATGGAGAGTTTAGTAGATAAAACTATCTAAATGTTTATAGATATTTATGAAAACTATTGAACTTATAATTGCCTATAAATATGAATTATTTCAATATGTATCTTTTCATAGTTTAAAAAAATGAAATATTGATAAATGAATTTTGAATAATTTGGCTTTTTAATTTTAATATACCAACTCTGGTAACTACACCCACCGTAGTATTCCGCTCCTCATCAGGCAAAACTTCAAAATTGTACAGAATCTGGGAAGCGGAGTATTTTAACACTAAGTCCCATCTGCCTAAGTAAAGTAGAGGGCTATATATGGAACTAGCAGACCCGCGAACTTCGTATCGCCTAACAGTCGATTTTTTTTTTAAATATGTATTCTGCTATTCGCGACACCGGGTCAGCTAGTAAGATAAAAAAAATAAAAACTTAAATCATTTTTAATTTTTATAATATTCATTAAAAATGATAATAAAAATAACAATTTCTGATATCTTATTATGATGCCTACTTATTATATTTTATTTTATTTTTACTTATTCTAAATTCAGTTTCATTTTCATTGTAGTACTTTATGGTACACTTTATTTTTTGCTTGGTTTTCTGGGGCGTAAACAAACAGAGCAGGTGGTTTTCCAACACGGGAACAGGCAACATACAATAGACCATGCGAGAAACATGAGTTTTCTATATTAATACCACAAACACTTAATAACTGGCCCTGGGATTTGTTTATAGTCATTGCGAAAGCAAGCCGTACTGGAAACTGTAGTCTTTTAAGCTCGAATCGAATGGTATGTCAGTCGAAATCATTGGGATGCGGGGTATCAAAACGTCTTCTCCTTTATATTTTCCTTTCAATATGATTGCTTCTATTACGTTATTCATTATTTTTTTATAGCTAATCGTGTGCCGTTACAAAGTTTCAGTTGGTTAATATTTCGCAACATTATAACTACACATTCAAGATTTAATTGAAGGTTGTGAGGCGATCCTGGCAAATCCAGTGAATTTAAAAATTCCGGTGAATAGTTTACGACATCATCTTCATTAGTTGCCGTATCAACTGACTTATGTGTCCTTATTTTGTAAGGAATGCCATCTTGAAAATTTATATTTAATTCATTTACATCAGTATGTTTGGCAGCCAGTAAAGCTTTTTCGCTCAACCAATTATGGAATAAATAATCAGCAACATTTCAGCAACATTTGGAAGCACTTTATGAATGAGTTCATTTTTTGATTACGTTAACTGACAAAAACTATCAGGAAAGGTGATGCAGCCAGTCAGCGCATCTATAGGAAGTTAATATCAATGAGTTGTTTAGAGAATATGTCTCCAGATTGATCATTTTGCAACATGACACGCATATTCTTGCTTAAATGTAATACCTTGACATGTTTCCACAATTTCGAGGACTTTAAGCATGAATTCAGTTCATCAGCTTGCATTGAACGTGGAACCACTGGCAATCCTCCTCCTTATAATAAAATCATTGCGCCACCAAATTGATTGGGAAACTAAGTTTTTACAATAGCCTTACAATATTGGCAAGCAGCAACACAGCTGTAGGCACTGCTGGCATAAATTGATATATCGTAACAAAAAGCAGCTCGATTCAAATTTGCACCATTATCAGTCAACTGTCGTGCTCACGTTCATTGCAATCTTCACGTTCTGGGAGTACGATTAGATTCTCTTGCCTAAATTTGTCCACCGCCTTATAGGAGGCATATTTAGTAAGTCACAAATACACAACACTTTATTAATATTATAGAAATTTGTGGCTTTTAGATTTTATAATATAGTTGCACAAAGAGACGTTTACATTTCAAGTGACATTTTGCCATAGAAATATTGACATTAATAGACTGAGATCCCAGGGCCCCCAGACCTACATCATTTTAGCAAAGCTGAAATTTTGAGGATCGATAGTCTAATATGTAGTTAAACTGTATGCGTACTCTCTAACTTAAAAAACCTTCAGAGATAGTGCCAACTTAAAACACACTTCCAGTTGCGTCAAAGTAGAAAGTCTCTTTTTTTTTCATTTATTTATGTACCACACAAGAAAGAAAGTACAGAAAACTTATGACAATAGAAAAAATGTGTACAATGGATAACTTATCTCTAATAGAGATCTCTACCAGAAACCCTTGAATATAGGGGATGTTAAAAGAAATGATTCGGGTATTTTAATATAATGTTTATAATAATAATAATAAACCTACATACAAATATACATAACATTAATCAATATTACTATATCTACATAAATATATAAAATGACATAAAAGAGTTGAAACAGAAAAAGAAAAATCATAAAAAAAAGACAAAGCGACTACTAAAGATTCTAATTGAGATTAAGAAATGTTGTTTTAATTTGATTTTAATAGTATTTAAATGTAATGTATTTTAATTTATTTTTAGTATTTATATTTTTAAATGTATCTTTTTTATAATAATTTATATTTAAAAATGTAAATTTGATTCACTAATTTAATAAAAGTATATTCTGTTTTAGAAATGGATTGCCCGACAGTATAGAGTTAGGTAGTGAGTTCCATAAGCGCACTGCTTGAACTGTGAAGGATTTTTCATAGAAAGAGGTATTAAATATAGGGCACTCAAGCTTTCTTAGAGTTACAGTGCCGGCTCTTCTCAGCAGAACTGCCTTCCGAACCGGTGGTAGCTTTTTGTTGACATGTATTCGACGATTCAAAAGTGCTTTTATAGTTTATTTGAATAAAGAATATTTTGAATTTGAATTTACACATGAGCGTACAGGTCTTTCACTTGGAAGTGTCAATTGAAAACGCTCCCTTAAGTAAGGAAGAGAATTTTTATATATATTTTAAAGTAAAAAATGTATATTTCACATTCTTTCACGTGGACCTTTACTTCTGCCAGACGTCATAAAGGTTCTTTAAAATTGGGGCAAATTACATTAAAATAAATCTAAAATTTAAAATATATTATTTACGGACTATTTCAAGACCCCTCTAGCCCCAGACCCTAAGCAACCAGATCAATCCGATGGCTTTATCATGTTCCCAGAAAGAGATATACCGTTATTTTTCTCTACCTCTAAAAGGATCCCATTTTCAAGTTAGTGAGTAAGCATACTGTCTTAACTACGTGTAAGTCTAATAGTCCTCAAAATTTCAACTTTGCTAAAATGACGTCGGTCTGGCAGCTCTGGGTTCTTGGACTATAATATTTATACGATACTAACGTCACTCAATTGTTTTGCCTTCCAGGAATCCAGCTACTAACATTTAAACTTTATAGTAGGGTATTAAAGTCCAAATTGACTTTTAAGTAGATATTAATACGAATCTTTTGTATGCGAATATAGAAAAGTCATGTTTTGGGACCTTTTCTGGTAATTTTTAATTTTTTTCTGTCCGTTAGAACCATCCTCGTACTTCAAGGAATATTATAAAAAAAGAATTAACGAAATCGGTTCAGCTGCTCTCGAGATTTGCGCTTAGCAACACATTCAGCGATTAATTTTTATAAAAATGAAGATATTTCGTATATTGTTTTGATATTATAAAATTACGTTTGCCTCGTTCCAGAGTGAGGTAATGAAAATATTAAATATTTCATTTCTTCAAGTAGGAATCGAACTCTGTATATAGTCCCGTGCTTGTGCCACTGCGCCACAACGGGCCTCAAAATTATAAGAATGTAATATTTTTTATCTGTGATACACATATATGTTACCGATTTATGGATTTTCTTTTTAAATTTTATTTAATTTGTATATATTTATTAAAAATATTTACTTAGATTTATATCATTTGGTGTTGAACCATTTTAAATAATAATTGTGGTATTACGTACCTAAACGTCAAAACAAATGTTTATTACGTAGAATAATTTATTTTAAGACGACTGACGAATTATATGTTATAAAGTTTAGCTGGGTGACTGGGGTACCACATTGGATCCAATTTTTTTTTATGTTAACTGAAAATGCTCATCATGTTCAATAACTTTTCCTAAAGCGTTGTATTGATATCTCTTATAGATTAAGCGGGCTGCTAGGGTCTCACATCAGGTATTCGGGCTATCAAAATAAATTATAGCCTATATGTTGCCGAAGACTAATAGCTATGCAACAAAAGAAGTTTCATTTAAATCTGTCCAGTAGTTTTTGAGTTAAATCGCCACAACAGACAGACAGACAGACAAGAATTCCAAAAATCATATTTTTACCTTCTATTAGTTGTATTAAGTCCCCCTGAAGTGTTTTTTTTAGTTTATATTCAATGTACAGATTTTACCCCCCTTACAGTTTTATTATATATATAGATATAGATATATAGATACAGCGCAAAGATGAAAAACATAATAAAAAAACACACATATGTTAATTTAATTTAAACATTATACGGCTAAGTAACAACTGTTTTAAAATCCCGAACTGCGTATAACTCAACCCGGGTCCTCAGTCGCGCCATAAAACTTATACGACACGCCTTCGATGACGCACAGACAGCTTTACGACCGTCGAGATCGTGAATGTGTTTATAAAAGTGGACGACAGTATTGGACTGTCCTATAATCTACATATATAAAATCGAAAGGTCACTCACTCATCACGAAATCTCAGAAACTACAAATGCTAGGAATCTCAAATTTTGCATAGGAGTTACTTATAGGACGTAGGTGCTCGCTAAGACGGGAATTTGCAATATTCGACTTCTAAGGGGTTGTTTTTGGGGTTGAAAGTTTGTATGAAACTTCATTACTACAAATGCTAGGAGTCTCAAATTTTGCGTGGACGTCACTTACAGGACGTAGGTACTCATGGAGACAGAAATTAATAATTAGTAGTTCACGCAGGCGAAGCCGCGGGCGGGCCGCTAGTATATGTATAAAGACATTATTAGGTATCCGCTGAAACGTTTCTTTTATTATAAACTTTAGTTTATTCGGTTAGTTTTTGTTATTTTTAAGATTCCGTACCTTAAAATTAAGCTCTAACTAATACCGAATACTCAAATTAATACGACTAGCTCAAATTAATACCGAATATTTAGGTCTGAAAAGTTAAAAAAGGTATATAATAGAAAAAAAGTCATTACAAACTTATAGTTGTAGTTAATTTCAAACAAAATGAACGCATGTACCCGTAAACCTAAATTTGTCAATCTATTGTACAATCCTGAAATCGGTACAAAAGCCTCCATAGGCGAGACTGACTCGAGTTATACAATGTTAAAAGGTTAATAATATAGCAAAGCTTTTAGACTAGTTTCTGCAAAGGAGCCTTGCAACGATGGACTCTAAAAGCTTACAATACTAAAAATACATCTTTTGATCTTAATTATTTACTTTCTTCTTTCGATATATTTAACACTAATATATACAAGCATTATATATGTAATAGATAAAAAAACTATAGATAAAAAAAATTACGTAGGAGGATAGGCGCTGTGATTTACTAACTGTTTTATACGCATCGACAAAGTGCCGAACGGAAAACTCTATCTCTTACGCAACTAACGTGTGAAAGTCGAAACTAATCATTGAAGATAACCTGATGTCTCTTAGCTTAAAAGCTTCAAGTGATAAATTGCTATACCATTAAGTGGAAGTAATCACCTCTTAAGTATTTTAAAGCAGACAAGAATTGCATGCCTATCGGTGAAAACTACTTGTTTAAAGTAAATGGTTCTAATATTCTAATAAAATACAATGGTTCTAACAAAATCAAGATCATGAGAGGGAGCAAGGTGTCAAGACACTACGTCCTCGTTTTTCCTGTGTGTGTCGAACTCGAGTGGGACTCGAACCCATAACCCACCGTTTATATATTTATATACGTATACACAAAAAAAATACATACAACTAGCTGTGTTTTACAAGAAAATATTCGAATACACAATAAGAGATTACCATAAACATCCTCCCAGACGTGGGAAAACATGCATTTATCATACAAAACATCGCTCCAGCAGTAACCATTAGGTGATAGTGCAAGCTCATCCAGGTATTGTCTTCTGTACGAGTCCGTCTCATCTCTGAACTATTAGGAGCCTATTGTTGAGAAAATTAAAATGCAGCATTGTTTACTGCTAGCGATGATTGCCGTACTTTTGTTTAGGAAGCTCGATTTTTGACGTACGCTAGCTATGTATCATAATAATCTATAAAAAGTAAACGCAACTCTTTTTTAGAATAAAACGTATTTACTGATAAATGTATGAGGCCATTCGTTTCGCACAAAGTGACTGTAATCGCGACTGGTTGTGGGTTCGATTCCCATTTGAGGAAATTAAATATATACTCTGGTATCGCGGCGTTGAGTTCCGCCATTCAACAGGCAACGCCTTTAGGATTCGGCGGTATATAGAGAACGGTGTATCTTAACGCTAGGTTCGATCTGTCTATGGCAGTATGCGCGATATAGGATAAAATAAAATAATAAATCAATTTCTATAGATTACAAGTTACAGAATAATATTTTACTTATACTTACCGTTACACAAATTCTAAGCCCTTTACTCTTAGCCCTAAGCACTCTATCACTGTCAGTCAGTAAAGTTTGGAAGTTTTGTCATTAAATTTCCTGGGGGTTAACCTGAGAAGAACTTAAAAACGGGACCCTCATCGTCTCGTAAAAGTTTAAATTGCCCACATCTTTTTTCACTATCTTCCCACTGCACTTTTTCCTATTTAAACTTTTTCTTTTCGTTTTAAGCCAAGCCTTGTAAGTACGAGTACAAGTTTCTTGGACTTTCGTGATAAAAATACGATTATAACAATTTTAGCGGTTAACCGAACTGAAACTAAGTAAACTCAAACGTTTTCTTTCAATTCCGTTTGTTCGGTCTGTTGCAATTAAAAGTTGGAAAGTCGTGCCAAGTTAATTTAGATTAGCTATATAGATATATATTTCTGTTGGTCTGTTCGAGGGTAAAAATTATTTGTTGTTCCAAACAAAAGAAAGTTAGAATTTGGTGCAAATTTTTTTTACTCTTTCTGTTATCTGTTTATTATCGATCAGGTCATATGAATTATTAGATACATAAAATTTCTTGTTTAAGCTATTGATAAATAAGTTAAGGTCGTCGTGGCGCAGGGGCACAAACGTGCGGTTGTACACTTGTGTGTTCGATTCCCGCTCGGCACAATGAAATATTTAATATTTTCATTCTTTCAAGTCAACCAGGCAAAGAGCGGCGTTGAGTTGAGTAATACTACGAAAATTCGGAAGGAAGTGGGAAACGGAAGTATCTTAATACTATGTTCCCAGGTCCCCCTCTGCCTACCGTGCGATATGCGGGATACAGCGTGAAGCTATAAACACGATGAAGATTTTGAGGCTTAAAAAATTCTAATATGTCTCATATATTATAACTATTTATTAAATTATAGTCGTCCGACCATAAGAAATATCTCACCATGCGGGATTTAAATTTACAACTTCCGTTTGAAATCTTTTTTTATAAATATAATCTTTAATTAAACTAGTTTTTATTAAGTACCGGATAAAGAAATGAAATCGTCAACTAATTAACTTTCAAATGTTGATCAAATGAATTTTAATCATATCCCGCATACAGCGGGGTAGACAGAGAGACACTCCATTTCCCACTTTATGTCGAATTTTCAAGGCATTGCGTGTTGAGGGGCGGAACTCAACACCGCGTTTTGCTTTGTTACCAGAACGAAGAACTGAAAATATTATTAAATAGTGATTTATATCCCCGAGTGAGGATCGAACTCACGACCGTTGTGCTTACATTCACACGCTGGTGCCTCTGCATCACAATGACCTCCTAAGTGTACTTTAAAATTCTGCCAATTAATAGAAAATAAATAAAAACTCCATACAAACAATACACTTCTCCTATAAATCAAGCAATCGAATGCAATTATTCAGGATTGGGACCGCAATCCTGTGAATGTGGTTCTCAGATAATTATTCAAGATGCACTCAAACCAGCACTGTTGATGGAGGATGAGGATTTAGGTCAAGTTTCACGACTGAATAGACTTCAATTGTTGGTACAAACTGAAAATGCATACTATAAACACTCGAGTCATCTTCTTTTCACTGTATGAAAACAGCATACAGTTATATCTCTGTGCGAAATGAGCCAAGTCATGCTATATAGAAAGTTATTAATCAAAAGTAACACTACATATTTTGCTTCTATTTTGATTTATAAACATTTATATGTGAAAATAAAATTAAACTAAATCAGTTTCACGCTGTACATAGCAGGGTAGGCTGAGGGAACCTAGTGTTAACCCCGTCTCCCACTTTCCGCCGAATTTTCAAAGGATTGCGTATTGAGTGGCGGAACTCAACATTGGGTTTTTTGTCTTGGTGCCAGAGGAAAGAAATAAAAATAATAATTTCCTTTGAATGGAGACCGAACCCACAACCTTCGCGTTACAGTCACTTCCTTACGTCCCTGCATCACGACAGCCTCAATATCCATATTTTATATTAGAAATAATATTATTATTTATACTACTTTTATTATGTAATTTTTGTTCTTTTGATTGTGGGATGGATAAAAAACTCTACATTAAATAAAATAATTTTCACAATAGAAATATATAAATTGAATAAACTGAAATAAGCTTAGAAAGTTTCACCACTGTGTGAACGAAATGTACTAAACTGGCGACGAACTAACGAAGTAAAGCTTTGTGTCAACTCAAAGTATAGTAGTTTCGGCAGTTCCCTGATTTAGTGTTCAGTTTTTTGTGACTGAAATTCAACAAATATAAACTTTTCTTGAAATAAGAGCATGATATGCATTACTATAAACGACTTATTTAGTAACTAGGTGCCCGTCCGCGGCTTCGCCCGCTTACATACTACACGCTATTATTTTCAATACTATATTTAATTTCCTATAAAAAGTAATATAAAGCACTTTTAGTATAACAGGATTTGAGGTCGGTTTTGTATGAAAAAACAAAACACATCCATGGCCACCACTCTAATTACGTTGTACGTTTATATCCTGCTACAAACTAACTTCTATAGGATTATTACATCTTTTTTTATTAGCATATTTAAATCTATTTAATCAAAGGTATGTAAGCTCTACATATTTATTAACAAGCATATTATTTATATTCGCTAGATTCCGCCTGAATTCGAGATATTGTGGATTAGGTAATGGAAATAATTAATTTCTCTGAGCCAGAATCGAACTCACAGTTTATTGAATTGAATATGAGATACTGTGCAACTATGGCCTCATATATCAACGTATTACAATTTTTTGACGTCATAAACTATTGATACTTCTTTAGTAAGCTAAAAATCTTTTACGTTAAGTTAGATACTGCAAGAATCAAACAATTACTAAGATTGGAACAATCTAAAAATCCTTTTAATCTCCTCAATTTGAATACTAAGCAAGCCCCGAGGAGTACTAAGTTAATTACACAAATTGCACTTAAGTATTCACAAAGACCGTCCTTTTTCTCTGTTTGTAAGTTTTTGCATCCATTACAAGTATTAATTTAGTAGTGTTAGTTCACTTGCTGTTCTGAAATTCTATATAGATAATTATGTACATTTTATATACCTATGTAGAAGCCAGACATAGCACAGGGGCTTAAGCGTGTGACTGTTAGAGCGACAGATTGTGGGTTCGATTCTCATTGGAGGATACGAGACATATTTAATATTGTCATTTCTTCGCTCTGGTGTCGAGAGATTCCATTTTTCATTTATTTATGCTGCAAGTCCTCAATTAAGTGTTGAGCAAAGAAACCCTACAAACAGCAATGGATTTCTGAATAAAATAAATACTGGGCTTAAAAAAGAATAATATTACATAAACACTTAGTAGCCATATCTGTTTGTAATTGTGATACTAAAATATGCAAATATAACACATTTAAAAGACCATTATCAAGATATTTAAATCTCATATTAAAAAATCCATGCAAACATCATTACAGAAACAATCACAGCTTTAAGCGAGTATTGTTCAAGTACTTGCACTCGCAAAAACAACATAAAACAATATTGCAAGCGTCCCTACATAAAAGATGGCTTAATTATGCACGCAGGTTTCGAACTGTTTAAACTGCTTGGAAATAAAAATAAAATGTAACTTCGCCATTAAATTTCTTTGAGATGAATGAATGATGAATGTCATATATGTAAGTAAGATGATATACCTATTTGGAAATTATAATTATATTCGCTGTAATATCGCGGCTTTAGTTCTATAAATGCAATTATTTTTATTTATCATATACATAAACCATACAAAAATAAGTAAACTATTTCAGTTTCAACACCAACATGTAAAGCAAAAAGAAATGTCACTTCAAATTTATTTAACAAAATTTCGTAAATTAAAGAGTGACCCAACATTCATTTTATGACTCGCGGAGAGCCAAAAATTCATACACACCACAATATTATAAACATAAACATTCCCTCGCGTACATTAAACGAAAATTTTCAAGTAAAATTTCACACCATTGTTTTATATCGAGTAGCGTTGTAGCGTACCTCTGGGCACCAGAATGCGTTACCATGGCAACGCCCCTGCGGTAAACGCAGCATCCCGGACAGTTTCAAAATTTCACCATACCTACCCAAAGCTTAATCCGAATTAAAACAATAAAATAACTCAATACAACGTGTTCAGAGTGGCCGTTTATGGATGCCGTTAAAATATTTTTCATGTTCTACCGACAGTTGTTTCTGTATGAAATCCCTGGAATCGTGATATTATTTTTATATACGACAAGTATGGAAATAATAATCTTTCGTTTTATGTATGGCATGTAAAAAGAAAATTTAATATAAACGAGTTTTTTGTAAGCGTGCTAGGATATAGATTATTTTATACGCGTAATCCATACGAATAGGTACGATTGTTTAAATCAACTGTAACTGCATCGTGGAAGTATTTTAATTACTATTTCTAATGTCCAGCCATACTGGTTATGAGAATAGTGAAAATAATAAAACAAATGAACTCTGTAGCTTATGTAATGGAGTTTTTATTGAATTCCTAAAACATTATAATTATAAAAAAAATGAATAGCACGTTTTTGATATTTAATAGTAAAACAAAACAGACAAAATTAAATAAGCAAATCAACATTATTAAAATATGACATGTTTCTAACATTATGAAGTGCACTTAGAAATCTCTCGACAATCCCTTTAAACTCACAAATCATAATCCAAGAATGTTCCCTCTCATTACAACCAGCACGAGCCCCCTACAAACCTTTTAATCTTAATACCGAACCTAAGCATTCCTATCATCAGGATACCAACGTTGAAGCAGTATAGGAACTAGGGTTGGTAATTCCTCGTTAAAATCCATGGACCATGCACCCACAACAAAGGCTGCGATCACCAGGGATAGATTGTTTTATTAAAGTTTCTTGAGTATTATTGTTTTGTTTAAAGACTTTTCATAAATTTTAGTGCGAACTTAGATACTTGTATGCAGTTAGTGTTAACTGATAGCATAAATTATGTTTCTTATACAGCATTATTACTTAAATATCCTATTATCTATGATTTTTACAAGCTATTATGGTAACTGAAGCCGTCGTAGTGCATTAACACAAGAGTGTTATTAATTAGTATTATAACTTCTTCGCTCGGATACTAGGGCAAATGCACGGCGTTGAGTTCCGCCACTCAACACGCAAAGCCTCGCGAATCATATTCCTCGCAAACGCTTTAATAAGGCGGAAAGGTTCCCTCTGTCTACCCCGCTGTGTGCGTGAAATTGAAAAAAAAAATCATCAACATCCTATAAAACATGACTTATAGAAGAAATTATAGTAACTGTAGACAAATTATATCAATTAACTATATATATATCACTATAAGCTTAAATTATTAAATTACAAAATGACAGCTAGACAAATCGAGTGACAGATAGCTAGCTAGTCACGCTAGTGTCACGCGGCCTAAGCGTAGGGGCAGGACGCACTCAAACCTGCACGGTACGAGGATACTACGAGTGTAGTACATCAACTCGATTGTTATTGATATGTCGATCCAGTGCCACTCGCCACGAGGACTCACATTCCCGTCAGAATTAAATCGATTTGGATTTAAGTGATTATTTTAACGGAATTGAATGTGAAGTGTTCGAATAATCGATTTTTTTTAGGAATTTTGTAGATTGAATAGAATAATTGTTTTGTTTGGTAGTGATGGGAAAATTATATATTTTATCGATATGATTATTTCCTTCAATTTTTTTTGTGCATAGCAACATATTTTAAATTAGAAATACTTATTAATTTGAAAATATAATCGATATTTACAAATTCTTGGAAATAAACTTTCAAGAACATAACAGCAATAATATTAAGTATGACTGTTTTGAAAGGATATTCTCATAAAATTATATGACTGTTAGATACCTCAAATTGAAAAAACCTTAAAAAAATTATAAAGTAATACTTTCAAAGACATTAATATAAAAAATAACAAAAAATACTTTATTCCTATATTAGAGATATCAATATACTTTAAAGTTTCGCCGCCTACTAACATCGTAATTTATCTCATAGGCCATATAATGACTACATAAAAAAAATAAAATACTTATTATTCTATTATGTAAGTATAGTTGTATATTAACCTATGCAAATTTACGTAGCACTTTAAGTTTATACGTGACTGGCAAGTAATAGTTCGATAGCTTGTATTACTATTGCGTTCACGAAATGAATAAATCTGTACAACCATATATTTGTGTACTTGCACTATTAATTGGATTCCTATACAAAAGCCGAGCTTACACTGAAGTTTAATTTAAATATTTTATACTTTTATATAATTCTTGGTATATTGTTTTCATGATTTCTAATAAAAAAAGCAATAAAAAAGAAAGCCATAAAATTATCGATTTCCGAGTTACATATTACAGATGATAAATAAAAGTTTTACAACTTTAAGTTTATATAGTTTTAATTCGAATTAAAGTATTATTTTTATTTTATACTATAACATTATTAAATAATAATAAATTACTATACATACAATGTTATGTTAGTTAAGTACTTTTTTCCTAAGAGTATCAAATAATATCAAACCGTAATCTTAAGAACTCTACTTCTATATAAGTAGTATTGCAGCTATATAAGGCCTTTATAATTTTCTAATGAAATATATAAGAAATACTTTATAAATAAATATAATGTTCTATATATAGTAAGTAGGAATATATTTACAGCTTTTCCTTCACACGTAACGATTTGTGTGTCAAAAGCCTAAACGCTGAGAAACTTGAAGTTTGCACAAGAGCGAGGCATTGCTTCAATAATGCAGTGCTTGACTTGGAGTGTCTCGACTCTCGAGAGCACTCCACCAGCTGTTGCTGCCTACGGTACAGCTGTGAGTCGTCAGATTAAAAAGAAATACACACTATGATTGTGCAAACAAATGTATGAGATGTTTGTATGGGACCACAAAAATATTAGTTGCATTCCGCTTAAATAAACCTTGATACATATGGCTTGTTATATACTCGTTTGTTTATTTTTCGTGTGGTTATAGAGTTTTTGGAGCTAATGTAAATTAAAAAGTATGTTTTATTAACTATGAATCAATTCGACATAATAAATTATATTATGTTACCTAGAGAATAATAATTGTTAGGGAGATAATAAATATAAACTTTTCAAGCAAAAGTTTTTTGTTCTCATAAACTAAAGATTTCTCTTAGCGTCATGCTGTATCCCGCACAAAGCAGAGTAACCAGAACAAAACCTTGTATCACTGCATCCCGATTTTCCGCTGAACTCGAGGGGCATTAAGTTTTCAGCGGCGGAACTAAACGCCGAGTTTTGCCTCGATGTACGAAGCAAGAAATGTAAATATGATAAGAAGCGACTCGCCTCGAAAAATTAGATTGATTCTTATATACATATTATATTATGTAAAAGTTCTAAAAGAAGCAAAACTACTAAAAAAACTTAAACACCAGTAGACACAACACAAACAACCCTACAAGAGTCAATTCGTACAACACGCATGTACTGGAATGGGTAATGTCACACAAATAGACAAATAAGCATTGTCTCTATGCATAATAGACGCTTGTACCAACTCAACTTGTTTGTTTAATACGTTTGAAATTCTAGAAACAATGTTGACAGTGCCAACAGTTGACACCTATGGGAGAACCGGACGATCTCGTATAATTTTGTGATAATTTTCTTAAAAGCTCTAACTAAATTACTTGAAGTAGCTTTTTTTGAAGTGATAAAGACAGAGAGTACGTAAAGAATGGAAAAGGATATAAATTTGATTTTTGTTTCAAATGATATGCGTAATAAATAAAATATTCTATTTGTTTTTTTTATTATTCATAAATAAGTAAAACATAGATTGAAACTCTTTTTTTTTGGAGTTTCACGCAGTATCCCGCGTTTCACGCAGTATCCCGCGTTGCAGGGAAGGTAGAGAGAGGTAATTATTGAAGCATTACGAGTTGAGTGGCGAAACCCTCTCGCTTCTTGTTTATTGCTTTTCAAACGATAAGAGGCATCAATTCTTTGTGTTTCTATTAACAAATCACGTACAAAGAAAATTTTCACTAGAACCCTAAAATACACAAATCTAAAATAGCGTCTAAATTCTGTGAAACATCACACGGGCCGTAAAACGGCAATGAATTATGCTGGATTAGCTGAAACTTATAACATACTAGTACGTATATAACTGCGGTAGGTAGCGTTGCGTTCTCCGAACGGTTAATCCGGAACATGTGTGACAAAAAATTTACAGAGATAAGGGTCAATTTCAAGAACATGCACGTTTTCCAAAAAAAGACCAGCTCAGATCAGCTCGGATTGACGGTGACAAGCGTTTAAGAGCCTCGTTTGTTTATTTGTACAAGTATTTCCTTTTAGCGTCGATAATATGTAAGAAACGACTAAAAATAAATTAGCTTCACGCTGGATCCCGTATACAGAATGGTAGGCAGGGAACCTAATGCTAAGACCCTCCGTTTCCCACTTTCAGCCGAACTTTTCTAGAAATTGCGTGTTGAATGGCGGATCTCGACGCCGGGCTATTGCTTTGGTGCCAGAGCGAAGAAATTATAATATTAATAAATAATTCATCATTCCCTCGAATGGGGATCGAACCCACAACTGCGCTACGACGGCCTTAGACGAAACAAATAACTTTTAGATACGTGTTATCCGTTCGTTTGAACTAGGTATATTATGGTAATAATTTGTGTCGAGACGGAAGGTCGGGACAGCTATGACAAGATATATTGAATTAGAATATGCTGCAGCTTCCACGCCCGTTCCATTTTGTTGAATGAAAACTGCTAACTTTATATTGTTTCAAGAACTTCATTTTCTTACAATTTATGGCTTAGCGGCTGAAGTATTTCGAAAACTTAGTTAACATTTCTATTAGAAAGGTTCTTGACATTAATATTGAATGAATGAGTTAAATTATATCAGCTTTACGCTGTATTCCGCACAAAGCAGGGTAAGCAGAGGGAGCTTAGTGTAAAGACACTCCGTTCCCCACTTTCCGCTGAATGAATAAAATAGATAATATTTTGAATATTATATTCATAGACCAAGTAAAATAACTGCCAGATAAAAGGAAATACACTCCTTTCGTTTTCGTATCTCATTACAGATCTTTGCATATAATATAAAAGCTATGTAATTCAAGAACATGTGATTCATAGTTCAACGTACTCGTAAAGCGTAATAGTTTTCAAATCGTCGAGGGCAACACAAAACTATCGAATGTGTAATTGAGTCGTCGTGAGTCGACGGCGTCGAACATCTGCTGTGTAACGCACGGTATGGACGCCTAATGGTATGTTAGTGTCGTCTAGCCATAAATAATAATATTTAAAAATTACTTATTTATGATTTTTCTGGGTCCATGTGCAAGGGAGTAGGAAGAGTGATAATTAATATTTTTTCCATCTTCCACCTGTTTTTTGATCTCCTGTCCTGAACATCGGAGGTGGAGCTCAACGCCGTAGTTATTTAATTGAAAATATAAAAAAAAATTAACATTGATCTATATTATTAATTTACAGTGATATTTTAGAGTTGAATATTTTTCATATTTTTTTCGAGATCGGCGTTTAAATGAAAATTATATTCACAAGTCCATAACAATCCTAATTTAAATCAGTGATTAGATTAGATATATATGTATTTGTTTCTAATATAGAACCCTCAATTCTAAACGTACAAATACATTACAATATATACGCAATCCATATAATATTTAATAAAAAATTATTAAAATCCAACCATTACATACCACACTGCATTTTCACCTTCTCCCTGCAGTATGGTTAGTTCCGGTACTTTTGTTTAGCCCCTCACAACCACGTTTGGTGTATTATTTAGCGAAAACTAAGGGACTCCTTTAATGGACTTCGTACTACAAGCCGAGGGGACTAAAATATTAGATTTCTTATCAACAAAAAACATCTAGTTACAGAGCGTACGAACACAATTAAGTAGGAACAAATTGTATTGATTGACGGCGCTATAGAAAAAAACTTTACGTGTGGAAATGCATGTAGAAAGGTATATTGTGCATTATATTCCTTTTTTTTTTGGAATAGCTAAACATTATATGAAGCGGTTGTGGATTCGATTCCCACTCGGGGGAGTAATTTAATTAATATTCTCTTTTTTGCTTTGATAGCAAGGCAAAAGCTCAGTCGAGTTAAATTCCGCTACTCAACAGGCGATATTTCGAAAATTCGTAAACTGGGGAACGGACTATGTCTTAACTAGGGTCCATCAGTTTAGGCTGTTATATATGACATAGAGCGTGAAGATAAAAAAAACTTTACATATTATATTATGTAATTTAATTAATTACCATTCCTAATCCATGTTATTGTTGTTCAAACCTTAACATTTATTTATCTGTAATTCCGTAATACGAATTTAAAAAATATAAATTCTCTAAAATGACAATTCTTATATTCTTACAATAACCCTCATCCAACTTTAGGACACAATCGCATTAAAAATTAAACAGAAAAAGCAACAACCGTTCCTAAGACCCACATAATAGATACATCAAAAATTAAACAAAAAAAAAAACGTAAAACCACAGAATTCCAATCCATTATAATTTATTGCGTTATATGCGCCATGCGGGCAACGGATAATTACTGACACCCACGGTACTATTGTTCTTACTGTAATAACTTACATTTGTACGGTTAGTTAAAACTAATATAGGAACTAATGATTAAGACTTTTATTTGAATAATTATTAAGAAATAACTGGTTGATTGAAATTTTAGTGTCGGTAGGGGAAGGTTTTTAAGTAAACACCTACATATATAAACTAAATACCTAAAAGTATGATAAGCCTAATTATAAATAATTATACCATAAAAATATTTAATGAAATTTGACTGCAATAATTAATTTACACAAGAATAAATTCCACAGAATATAAATCAGCTCACCTACAAAGGTCCTTTAAAGCAATACAGATGTCAAAATAAAAAAAAAAAACAAAAAAACCTTACATCATACCATATCTTATATCTGACAAAACAGTCGTCGTCCAAAATAATGAACAAAAACAAATTGTATCCCTTTATGACATTGATATAGGTAGGTGTAAAATATGGATTTGAGATGACAATTTTATAGTCCTTATGATAACCAGCAAAAGGACTATAGTGCGCTAAGTGTCACAGCAACGAGAGCAATCCCAAAGGAATAAATAAAATAAAATTAAATCGGCTTCACGCTGTATCCCGCACACATCAGGGTAGTCAGAGGGAACCTAGTGTTAAGACACTCCGTTCCCCACTTTCCGCCTAATTGTAAAGGCATTGCGTGTTGAATGGTAGAACTCAAATCCGCGCTTTGCCTCTAGACCAGAGCTAAGAAATGAAAATATAAATTTAAATAAATAATTCATTTTCTCGAGTGGGGATCAAACCCACAACCACTCGCGTTAGCAGGCACACTTTGTGCCCCCGCACCAAGAATTAGCCCCAAAGGAATAAATTATAATATTTGATAGACATCTTTGGTACCCGCAGATTTGTCCCCTCGGAGCTACAATAGCAAAATAAATGCCACTCAGACGAGAATTGAATTAACTCCTACATTAAGCAGGAACCGAGAAACGTCACGATGAGTTTTACAAGTAACCGTCTGTTTTTATTAAATAATCCTCTAACAAGTCACTTGAGATGAATAAATGATATAGGGGTTTTTAGTTCAAAAGGATTCAAAAATATTATACGTATAAATCTTAATTATATTTACAAGTGTATAATTATTATTATACATAAATTCTAGGTAGTATTTAGAAGAACAGCATTCCCTCAAGTGGAAATCGAAACCACAATCGTCGCGTTTACTCAATCAATTATTTTCAGCTGAAAGTACTTAAATTAATTTTATTGATAAATTCAACTTTACATATTTCAAAACATACTAACTAATATAATAAAACAAATATTTGCTTCAACAAGAAGAATTACAGTACATCACATCCCTAATAAGCCATTAAAACACCACAAGGGTAACTAACATCGTACTTAATAACTAAAACTGTTAACCATTTCAAGCATACAGCCCATAAAGATGGTAACAATGAAGAGGACACTGGACTGGGTGCCAGTTTATTTTACTGTGCAGTAAACCCGCCTACGACATGACTCTCATGATACCCTGACCTCCGCCCTCCATCTTACAGTTTATTGGTATCTCCAGACCCTAAGCTATAAACAATTCTTTAATCTATAGACGCGAATAAATATAAAATGTAAGTTTTCTTTTATAGTTTTCATTACCATTTCTTAGGATATATGTGGATATGAAAATAGCTTTAAGTGTTTTGTAAATAACTATATGATTTTTTTATATAGGTTATAAGTTTTAAGTTAACGCCAGCCGTGGCGCAACCGTGTGTCTATAAACGCGACTAGTTGTGGGTTCGATTCCCACTCGGGAAAAAAAAACATTAAATATTCATATTCCTTCGCTCTGGTGTTGAGACAATGCGCGGCTTCGAATTCCGCCACTCAACACGCAAAGGCTCCAAAAACCGGCGGAAAATGGAGAACGGAGTGTCTTAACATTAGGTTCCCTCTCCCTTCCCTGGTGTATCCAGAATATAGCGTGAATCTGCCAAAATGTTTTAATTTTACGTCATACGTAATCGTTCTGTATATCCACAGTCTATTCGAGGAACTGTCTGCCATTGGCGTTTAATACGAGTGTTTATTAAGGCTGGCTTTGATGCTGCTTGCGAAACCAAATTTGGTTGAAGACTTGGTTACAAAGGGCTAAGTTAATTTGATCGGTTGAATCGTGTGTAGATGTGGAACAGCTTTAACATACCCATTGAAGTTTTCTAGATATTTACAATTTTTTTTCTAGATAGTTCGTCCGTTATTGTTGCAAAAGATATTGTTTTTTTTTTTAATTTAAGATATAGTTTATCTTATAAATAACATTTTTGAAGGATAAAATAGTAATATTTTTTTGAGGCCGATGTGGCGCAGCGGCACAAGAGTGTAACTGTATCGCGACGGTTTTGGGTTCGATCCCCACTCGAGAAAGTGAGATATTTATTTACGTTTATACGAATATTTCCATTTCTTCGCTCTAGTGTCGAGGCAAAGCGCGGCGTTGAGTTCTGCCACTCAACACGCAATGTCTCCAGAATTCAACAGAAAGTGGGGAACGGAGTGTCTTAGCACTAGGTTCTCTGCCTACCCTGCTGTGTGCGGGATACTGCGTGAAGCTGATTTATTTAAAACAGGTAAGTTTTTAGGTACCAATATTTAAATACATTGTAGTACCAAATACAGTCAGCGAAATCAAAATGCACGGGCGAAACATATCATGGATTGAAAGTTACTTACCAATACACCTTAAATCTCCACCAGAGTCAATTTTAAGTGCTGTACCTCCCGCAATGCAGTTGTTATTCTCTGGCTACAATCCAGAATTGAGATTGTATATAAAATTATACAATTCCCGAAATCCTTTAGATCAGATCGCAAAGAAATCTGGAACAAATTAAACCTATATTAAGAAAACGTCTGGCTCTGGGATCTGGTTTAAAAATTCAAATTACAATGTAAAATGCATAAAATTATGAAAATATTTCCGTCCGTCGAACTGTTGGCTGTGTTAGTGTTTTATGTGACTCAGAAGAGTGATTTAACTCTAACGATAACTCTCCGCTTACAGCCGTATATCGATTACAGATCTGTCCGCGTCGATATTATTCATATACCTAATGCACCCAATTTGTCTTTCGGTTGCTTGAAGGAGGTAGCTCAAATAACATTACCGAGACCATCTACAGAGGCGGTGGTTTATTGCCCGAAGTCGTTTAACTTGTTTAGTTTTATTGGCCTCAAGCCGTTTATCGTATTAAGACACTCTGTTCGTTACATTATCTTACTTTCCGTAGGGCGTTATGATATACTGAATAATTCTGAACGCATTTAGACTTCCTTCGTTAGAGACATTTCAATGATTTTAATAAATTATATTTATATTACTCGGATATATTACAGATTTATTTGTTTTAATGGAGGATTTTTTTGAGACAAAGGAATTAGGGCAAGTTCCTTTATATTTTAGAAAATTTAAATACATATGTATCCTTAAATAAAGACCAAATCTATTTCCAACTCCTCCAAAATTAGCCAAACCACTCACAACATAAAGCTATAAATAAACAAATTAATCAACATTAAAAACAATTAAACTAACGTAAATCGTACCAATTAATTTCCGAGACATTAGCCAAGACCAGCATCAACCGTTCACAACTAATTGATAAAGGAGCGGCAACCCGCCAAATGCACGTGACACAAAATCAATATACCAATGATGGATGATGGAGAATTTTAATTAAGCCCACATCACCCTGTTAGCCGACGAAATGAGCTTATAATGGCGTTCCTCGTATACAGATGTACGATGCTATCACCAACGAGCTGATCATCATAAATACCTATAAGAAATCTTCACATGTTAGTATTAGATAGCAACCGAGCAAATTGCGAATCGTAAACCGATTTAACTTTTACACAGTTCAAAGTGCAAAGTAATTCTCGCATATTCTTCAATAAATTCTCGGAATACCCTACTTTATTATCACAACACTTTTTATTTTTATTTGCTTATATAAACTTTAGTACTATAAGATATCCATACCTATATTATAAATTCGAAAGTCTGTCTGTCTGTCTATCTTTTACGCAATCAGGGCCAAACCGCTAATTTAATTGTGATAAAATACTCATATAGAGATACTTGATGGTCTCGGGATGAACATTTAATTCTGCCATGTTAATAACAACCGTCACTATGCGACCGTTGCTATGCAACGATTTGCAAAGTTTGTTGTTAGAAAACGTCACCCAAAATGAGCTTGCTTAACGCATCTCTCTATTGAAAACTGAAAATAATTTCATAATAAATATTCATATAGTTCAAGCGGGCGTAGCCGCGTTCGGGTCCACTAGTATTTATATATATGTGTGATTAAGAAAACTTTTACTGGTCCATCGACATAAACAAGGGTCGATAGGGTATGGAGTCTAAATATAGAATTGAGATGACTAAAAGCAAAAATGCAGGGTGAGACGAATTCTGTTAACGCCCTAAGATCACCCCCTGCGAGGCGAATGAATAACCATGAAATTACTCGTAAAAGCAACATTAGTGAGGCTGTTTGTAGTGCCTGGTCAATGTGGGTAACTCATAAAGTCCTCATATAAAACGTAATATAAGGAACAATTAACTTAAATTAGTTTATGCAATCAATAAATATTTATTGTATAGTTGAAAATTAGAAACAATTGTCAAATTATAATTGACAGATATATTAATATAAGTTATTGAAATAAGTATGGGTAGTTTCAAAATGATTGATCGATATTGGTGGCCGACATTATGTTTAGTTTTACTTTTATAATTTTAAAAATTACACCATTATTTGTTACTGTTATAATAAGTAAAAAGAGTCGCGGCGAAAGGGCAGAAGCGTGCGAATGTAATTGCGACAGGTTGTGGATTCGATTCCTACTTGAAAAAAGGAAATATTTAATTTCCATTTCCTCGCTCTGGTAAAGAGATAAAGCGTGGCGTTAAGTTCCGCCACTCAACATGCAATGCCTCCAGAATATGGTGGAAAGTGAGAAACGGCCGGAAATGTCTTTACAGAAAAGGTTCCCTCTGCCTACTTTGCTATGTGTGGCTTAGAGCTTGAAGCTGACAAATAGCTGTAAAAAATTGTTTTAAAATACTTATATACCTACATGTCATAATATCCTAATATCATAATTAATTTCAATTGAACGTCATGCCATGACAAATACGATGATTAATATACAAGTATCAAAACGTCCCTGCTCAAATAATAAAAAAATAAAATAAAAATACATTTTATAAACATATTTATATAACAGGCATCGTACTTCAATAATTACTTGAACATGTTATTGTTGTATTTCACTATAAAATTTTCATAAAAAAATATATTTTCATATATTTAAATACAAAACAATGATTTTCATTCATATTGACAATGATACAGCTAATTAAAATCAGCAACAACACATATTATAAAGCGGTTATTATAAAATGTAATGCGTATGCATTTCATTTCAACGTGGTTTCAATATCGATAACGCTCATTCGTAATTGGTCGGTTATTCAACGATTCGGTGTCTGTCAGCTGTTAAGGCCAGTCGTGGCGAGTTCGATCCCCACTTGAGCAAATAAAATATTCATTAGTTTAATTTCCTAGCTCTGTTGTCTAAGCGGCGTTAAGTTCCGCCACTCAACAGGCAAGACTATAAACGAAAGTAGCAAATAGTTTATAATAATCATAATTTGAACAATGCTAGAACGCGATGCTTTACGCCCGTCGACGACGGAAGTTATGAATACAAAGGTCGGGTTACTTGTAATGTTAACATACAAACGTAAACAAAACCGCAGACTATTATAAACCTTTTCACAGCGGCATAATTAAGAAATAAGTTCTTTCTTTAGCTTCGTGCTCGATCCTGTACACAGCAGTTTAGACAGACAGCAGGACGGAATCTAGTGTTAAGCCACTCCTTATTTTCCGCCGTATTCTAAAGGCATTGCGTGTTGATTAGCGGAACTCAACGCCGCGCTTCGCCGTGACAACAAAGCGAAAAAATAAAAATATTAAATATTTTATTTCCTCGAGCGGGGATCGAATCCACCACCTGTCATCTTAGCAATCATACGGTATCTGCGCCACGATTGGCCTCAAAAAAGAAGTAAACTGATATATCACAGAGCAAATAAAACTCTTATTAGAAATCGTTAAATAAAGATTTATACAGGAAATTAATATAAATTACAAAAAGTATGTCACGCGTTTGACATCTTCCTCGTGGTCGTGTTACAAAACTAATTCGATGAAGGAAGTAACGGGAGTCGAGAATTAGATTTCTCATTTGCCGTCACGTCGTATCGTTTATCATGCTGAGGTGACACCTCATCATGTCACGGTGCCCGCTCTTTGTGGCCGGTGGACTGTGAAACGGCTGACAGCCTAAGCCGAATCGTGGAATAGCCGACCAATTATGAGAGATGAGCGTTATCGATTTAAAAACCATGTTGGAATGCTTACGCATTTTTTTTTGTTTCACACTGTATCCCGCGTGTAGCAGGATGGGCAGAGAGCCTAGTGTTAAGACTCTCCGCTCTACATTTTCCGCTGAATTCTTGAAGGATTGCGTGTTGAGTGGCGGAAGTTAACGCCGCGCTTTGCCTTAACCCACAACCTATCGCTTTTACAGTCACACTTTGTGCCTTTGCGCCACTACTCGCCTCTAAATATTATATAAAAAAAATAAACTAAACCAAGATTAATACATCTGTCTATACATATTATTCATCTAATATAATACTTAACTAAATTACAATTTTTCTATGAACAAACAAACATATTCCATTACGACAAACAGTAGGATATACAACTATGATAAAACCATTGAACTGATGAAGTGAAAGCTGGCGACCGGTAGAAATTACAATATCTTACTTCATATCAAGACAGTTTTTCGTCCGGTGGCTTTTAGTAATGATCCGTTGGCCTCCGTTGAGCTGGTTTGAAGATATCCGTTACGTTTATTATATTATAATGTAATTTGATTTTAATGACCAATCGAATTTCTCCAGCAAGTATCTTCTCATTACTAACTAGAGCTATAAATAGAAGGACTTCCCATATAAATATGGTTAATGTTTAGGTTCCATTCATGTTTTGAATTTTAATCAAATTTCATTGATTATTATTAAAATGCGTGTAACTTGTTATTGTAAAATCGATAATTCTTATTTTAGCTCTTATCAGGTTCTTATCATTTTAGGTTTAGTACAACAGGATGGCCAAGCAAGCAGCTTGGGGAAAGTGATATAGGCTAAGTCTGGAGACAGACCATGTAAAAGAAAACAAATATTCTCATATAATTATATAGTTCCTATACTAATTAATATAAATAATAATCAAAAATTAACAAAAGATTTATCGCAATACAATTTGAACAAAAGAGTTTCAAAACCTACAGCTTGAACTAATATTTCTTATAATGATACTTAAATAAATTTCTTAAGGCAACTACCTACCATTACTATTTTTTATTATAACCTCATGAACAAGACTCGTTCAAAGAACTTATTGTTTTTACGCCATTCGTCATTCATTAGATTCGTAAGTGCTTTATTGTTCTACTGCAATGAAATTTTTCATAAAATCACATCTGGCTTATTAGAGCTAATTGAATGTGTTGAATCGAATGGCTTATTCATTATTGAATTCAATTTGAAATTTTCAAATAGGTTTCCTTTGGAAAGAGTCAAGTGGAATATTCAAAGAAGTTGAAAATATATTAAAAGTAAAATCTAAATAAATAGTATTATTATCAATTTACTAAAATATATATCTATGTTTAATAATAGGCACTGTTTATATAAATAATATACACTATATTAAATATTTTAAGGTAAACTCTCGAAAAAAATGTGTAAATACTAGCAAAAAAGACACAAAAATGACAAAAAAGAGAAAGAAGTATCAAATAAATAGATATATTTACCTCCTAAAATGCATCAATTTACAAAAAATAATGAAATAAACTTGACACTACGATTTTTATCTCAGCAAAGGAATCAAGTTGCAACTTGGCAGAGAGCACGGGCACAGACGTCAGTGAACTTTTTCAAATACACAGTCTGAAAGCCGTCCTTGCATTCATAATATAAAGCATGAAAAGAAATAAACGTTGCCGCAGTTTTTTTTTTCGTAGGAAGTTTTTGGGGTCGAGTGTGTCTCTTTAATATTACATTTTTTTAATATAAAACATTTTACGTTTCAATTTTCATATATTTTCTTAATTTAATTAAACTCTTTAATAATTTTAAATGGATTGTATCGGTGTTTGGAGAGATTCCTTTCTTTATCTAAGCATTAGTTAACAAAAAATATTTAATATTTAATTTATGAAAATGTAAGAGACACAATCTTTGCTCATCCCTTCCTTTATCTATAGTGGATAATATTATACTACTTTTCAATATGATATTTTTCTTATAAAATCCACCTTAAATCCGATTAAAATGCTGGTTTATTAACTCTACCCTTTCGAAATATTATGGAAAGTGCAAAAAAAACAAGAAAGAACATGAGTACGAGATTTACCATTGTTATTAGTTCAGGGAAACAAACAAAGGATTGCATAAGCTCAGCATAATTTTGCATTACAAAGCTATTAATGGCGCTGCATTTGTTACGAGCAAGTGAAGACACTTATGTGTAAGCATAGTACGGTCAGCGAGTTGTGACCGCTCTGAAGTTAAGTTTTCTGAACTTTTGAGTATTGTTCGCTGGGGAAAAAAATAATTAAATGTAAGAAAAATTGCTGAAATCAAATCTGTTTCCCAAAGTGTAACTTGAGGTTACTTTATTATTTTCAAATCTAATAGTGATATTTTTTTAGTACAGGACAGTTTTATACAAAAAAAAGCATATTACAAAACAAAAATGCTTAAAAATCCAGTAGCAAAAATTCGATCAAAACAAAACCTCTATCTTATTTAATTGACAACCACTCGCGTAGTCTGTTCCGGCCATCAAACGGCGAGACAAAGTCATAAACTGTGTCAAATTTAAAAACCCTTTGAACGCGCCGTGAACATGATCTTATAGGAAAATAAAAAAATCGTTTCGAATCGGAGACATGTGGACACATGTCTCGAAACATGTTACTAAGAGTCGGGCCGTGCATAATGTGATAAACTATAGCACGGTACCGCTGAGACGTATTTTAATTACCTACCATCTTTTGGGGTTCCGTACCTTTTAAGGAAAAAAGGAACCTTTATAAGATCCGTTGTCCGTCCGTCTGTCTGTCAAGAGCCTGTATCTCAGGAACGTTGAAATTCAAACTTTATACTCAGGTCTACAGTCACTTGGTTTCCTGAAACAATTGTATTTCTCTATTCACTTAAAAAAGAAATGGCCGTTTATATCGCAAAAAAATATATTTTTGAACACTATAAAAGAGCATAGAAATTAATAAGGTACTTCCCGTTAACCTAGAATTATGAAATTTTTAGCTGTCATCCACAGGCAGTACTAGTTCAGGAAAAAATCTGAAAAGTATACATTTGTGGTTAAATACAAAAAAATAATAGACTTAAAAGGGCAGCAAAATTTGGTAATAAAGCTAGTTCAAGTGAGATATCAGATGAAAGGGCTCTGACTAAGCTAAGCTTGAATTTCAGAAAAAGCTCGAGACCTCTAATTTATCGTACGGAACCCTCGGTGGGCGAGACCGACTCGTGCTTGTCCAGTTTTTTAAATATTACCCTACTCTTATTTTTACACTTTCGGTAGGGCGTGTTGAAATAGATCGTGATTGTTTTTCGTATATCGTGCTCTTTTATCTCCACCTTAAAAGCAACCTAATAAAAAATAATGACAGTTTTGTGGGCAACTAAGTAATAGGTGATAAGTTTGTATTGTCACTAATAAATGGTTATTATCATTGGAGATAAAATAAAACTTGCTTAAGTTGTTTTTGGTATACGTTTTGTTGGATTAGTTCATTTTTAAGGGAAATTGTTTCCGTTAATAATTATACCTATTAATTGACAAATTCAAAACCAGGAAGCGTTTAAATTTAGTTAAACTAAAGCTTTTTTTATGATGTAAAAAAAAAACTTTAATAAAAGAAATACTCAACTTTAGATATAATCTATCGCTAACATTTTAATTAACATATTTTTTTTACTATTGCCGACTTCGCAAGAACAACTGCAAACTATTAACAATTACAATTTAAAAAATGTACTATCAGATACGTATGTCTCGGTGTTGACTTTGGAGCGCCTTTCCGTCGCCAAGGCAAGATAACCAGCACCCTCGCCCCAAGCAGTCCTAATACATATTTAAAAATCATTGTAATATACACCTTATTTTATAGTAGCAAGAACTATTTTTATGTGAAACAATAATAATCTGTGATGTAACTTAAGAGTTGGATGTACGAACAGACTGACATGCCCAAGTCAAGTAGACTCCCACGACCTCGGCATACCCTAAAAATAATATGGAAATTGACACCACTGCCTAAATTAGAACTGGCATTCTTATATCGATTGTTTAATTATTTTTAAAGTTCACTATAAAACTTCACTATATAATTTATTTATATTTTCATTTCTTCGCTCTGTTATCGAGGCAAAAAGCGGTGTTGAGTTTTGCCACTCAATTCCTCAGCAAAAAGAGTATTCAACAAAAAATATTTTTCAATTCAAACCAGTAATTAGCAAATTAATTCTTCAAATTTGTAATAATATACAGAATAGAAGAAGTAAGAACTTAAGAAATATAATTGAATGAGGAGGGAGTTATTAAAATGATAAATATAAAGATGAACTAAGAACTTACATAGTAAGATACGTACCTAAGAGCAATGGCCAAGGATCACCGATTTAGTTCTTACGCGAACCAAATGTGATAACGTAAACATGGAGAAGGGGTGTTCGTCATCATCTAACGTAATTTCAAGTGGCTGGTCCATATATTATGACAAGTGTAAACATACAGCTATTAATAAATCTGTAAGACAAATATTATATGAGTTTGCATTCGAAGTTGTAAGGGAAGGGTTAAGAGTCCATGTTTGGTATTCATCATTTTTATAGTTTTTTTTTAATAAGAATTGGTTAAATTAGATAGGTTAGTTAGATAATTCATTGAGAAGTAAAAACTAAATTAAATTTGTCTAAATAATCTTTGAAAATTAGATTTTAATTTGAATATAAAACCTAAGTATAAAAAAACATATGATGATATATTACATACATGTATGATTTCTTACGTATCAATAATTATAAAATAATCATTTCTAATATTAAAACTACCCAGTGCAAAGAAATTAACAGATATAAAAAATTATACAAAATATCAAAAAAAAGCCAACGACACGTGGTGTTCCCAGGCGGTCACCCATCCAAGTACTGACCACGCCCGATGTTGCTTAACTTCGGTGATCGGACGAGAACCGGTGTATTCAACGTGGTATGGACGTTGGCGAACAAATTTTAGAAATATACGTATATAGTGTACTTAAAATAATAATACAATACATGTTTTTTGCGTTTAGTAATTTAAAATATAATCAAAATAATATGTAAAAAAACAAATGCATTAAAAAATAATTTATTTAATTATTATAGTATACATTTTAAATTAAATACAGCGCCATCTATTTCCGTCTTCCAAAAACACATCAAGTGAATTGCCAGGACTTTCAATTTTATGAAACATTCAAACAAATTACATAAATAGTAATAATATAAAAATAACAAATATATGTACTTATATACATATAGATAACAAATTAAATAATAAATAAATTAAATAGAAGTTACACATTTTTTTCTTATATTGGAATTACATAATGACAATGTCATTTAGTCCTGTCACTCGTCAAGTTCGCAATAACAGCTGATTTTACGATTTTATAAATTAAACTTAAAATTAAACAGTATTTCTATTATCTAGAAGTGCAATCTATTAATTAAATATGAACATTATATGGAGGCGAAGTAATATATCACAGAAAATATTTCAAGTTTTGTCAAATCAAACGCGATTACAGCGGTTGTCTACTTGTTGTGATCACTCCAAAAATATAAATGAAAATTGTTCAATAACAAGGCTAAGACCATTGAATATTTCTCATAATTTAATTCGTCATAAATCTAAAAAGGTTTGTAGATTTTAAATAATTCTGGTAAATATATTAAAACTATAGTTTTAATCATGAATTTTGTTGTTACAGCAAAGTGATGCAGATTCTGATGATGAGGTTAATACATATGATGATGGGGACCTCTCCTTGACAAAGGATTCAAAAGTTGTTAAATTTAATACTACTTCATTGAGAACTGATGCTATATTAAAATCTGCTTTAGGTATAGCTAGGAAGTGAGTATATTTTACTAAAATTGAAAATGTATTTAATTAGAAATTATGTAATGATTACAATGTATATCTGGTTATTTTCAGTAAAGTAGAAAAATTATTTTATGAAAGTAAAATAAGAGTTAATGGCAAGAAAGTGTTGAAAAAGAGTTTACCAGTAAGTTTCACATCTGTACATATAAAGAAGCTTTGTTTAACCTAATAGAATCAATATTATAATAGTTTAATATAAAATAATTTAAAATGAAAGTCATACTTATTTTAAACAATTAATTTCAACAAGATTACTACGATAATAGGAATAATGTTTAATTTTTACCATATTTAAGACCACTTATACATTTTTTTTAAAATACATGAAGGTAGAGCATTCTGCTATATAAATAAAGAAAGTACTAGAACAACTTCTGTCCTCATTCTTGAATCATGCTATCTTACTTGTTTTGTAAGATCACATACTAATAGCCATCCATAATTAAAGTAAAAATTTCATGATTTTTTAACTTTTCCCCTGTCCTTGTCACATGAGCCACCTACCTAGTATACAAATAATTTGCAATTTTACTTTGCTGACAAATGTTCTTGACTAAGATAATTCTATCATACAGGTAAGAATAGACTATGAAATAGACGTAATAAAAAGTGTCAGTCCCAAAAATCCTGATCACTTATACATTGCACGAGTTGAAATAATAAATATAGCAGCAAAAGAAGAAAGTATATACATAACTGCAAGGAGGTTTAAAACATTATTAATAGAGAACTACGACGAAGATCCATACAAGCAATCAACTTCAAGTGAAGATCAATAGCAACAAATAAAATAATATAAATAAGATAAAATTACAAAAAATATTTTTAATATATCCCTTTTCTATTTTGTTTATGCAAAATAGAGACTTCACAAGTTATTAGAGAACCTTAAGTTTTCTTTTCTGATCTTTGACAAAATTGCGCTCTGAACTTCAGTTACGTAAATTAATGATATATAGGTATAGACTGTTGATATTAAACCAAAAGTTACAAACACCTAAAAATATATATACAGGGTAGGCAGAAGGAACCTAGTGCTAAGACACTGTCCCCTATTTTCCGCCGAATTCAGGAGGCACTGTGTGGGGGTATAATTAGAACTAAAAATTTTAAAAAAATATTTTTTATTATTTCACAATAAAGAATAACATAATTATCTTTATATATCTAAATCAATATCACAGTCAGAACTCTCAAACATAGAAATTTGAGAACTGGACGCCGATTGTCTTTGAATTGAAGAACTACTTGACGTTTTATGACTTTTGCTTAATTTAACCACATTGTTTGAGATATTCTCTTTATAATATTTATCTAAATCATGATTTGTAGAAAATTCAAATTGCTTTAATTTATTCACAGTTTTATTTGAATTTGATTTGCTGTGTAGATTTGTATTAATACTAGCTAAATTATCATGTATATCAATATTTAAATCATTATCAAGAATTTTAAAATCTAAACCAATTTTGGAAAAATCATCATTTACACTTGGTATGGCTTTTAGCATTTCCATTGTGTCACGGTTACTGTCAGATGTATCATCATCATTTATTTGTTCAATTATTTTAACTTTTTTCTTCTTTTTCACTTTGTCAATATCATTACCTTCTTTATTTTTAGTGTCTTTTGAACTATCTTCTTTAGTAGAAGCCCTTTTTTTACTATTCTGTGTAGCTTGTTTTTTAGATTTTATGTCTAGGTTTTCATAAGTTTTATTTTCATGATTTTGTTTATCATTATCGTTACTTGTAATTTTACTTCTCTCGCTTTCTTTCTTATCCTGTAAATCACTTTTATCGAAGTCATCACTCGATTCACCTTTTGAAGTTTTTATATTGACTTCTTGTTTTTCTTCATTCTTATTTACATTATTCTCCATTTCCTCTACATCACTATCAAACATGTTAAAGTCTATTTTTATTTTTTTAGACGATTTGGCATCTTTACGTTTTTTATTTGTAAATTTACTTGTATCAATGGTAACTTCCTTTCGTTTACGTTTTACATTCTTTTTTTTATTATTTACAGGGGGATCTTTTTGTACTTTATTTAATGTAGCATGTTTTTTTAAAGTAGCAGCTAATTTATCAGTCACAGTATTAGATTTATCTTTATTGTCTATGTTTTCTGTACTTTTCTTATTGTTAAAATAAGAACTAGTAACCAAAGAGCCAGATAAAGGTAAATTATCATCTAAAACGTCACTAAACTTAGAAAACAATTTAGAATCATTGTTATCTATATCATTTTCTAATGATTTCGAATCAACTTGAAGCAACTTTCCATAGTATAAAAGCTCTTCCCGCCATATTTCATACAAGTTCATGGCAGTCAGAAGTTTTTTAGCAGTACATAAATAATCAAAATCTGGATATTTTAAAAATGTAGAATGTAAAGCACTTTCCGTGTCTTCTAAAGTACAATCTTGCATGGAGAGATCAACTAACGAAATAGCCGTAATAGCATCTATTGGCAAGATGGTTGTTCTGTACATGAGACGGCAATGTGCTTGAGATAATCTAAAAAATATATACGACATGATAATAAAATCTGTTTAATTAATTTACATTCATTTTATTCGCAAGTCGTGGCACAGGGGCGCAAAGTGTGACTGTAAACACGACTGGTTGTGGGTTCGATCCTCACTTGAGAAAATGAAATATTTAATATTTTCCTTTTCTCTCTCTGGCAACCACCCATAATAAAACAAAATAAATAATACTTCTTACCTTATCAAACTGTCCAGCATTCTAACGGTAGTTCGCGAAGGATCTCTGTACTCTGATTTCCTTTGCGTCATATAGTAACATTGTATTATTGTATTGGCCGATTTTGTCATTTTAGTTGGTTTTGGTCCTACCAATCCTATATACATCTGAAATATAAAATATTTAATAAAATAGCTTCACGCTGTAGCCCGCACACAGCAATAAAAAATAATATATGAATTCCATAATCTAAATATTTAAAAATACCTGTAACTTTTCAAGAGTCCACTTCTTTTTACATTCTATTTGGTTAATGCCACCAAACAATATGTACGACGACACTAATTTATCCCATGATCTATTTTTTGAGTCTAATAAAATAAATATTAAGTCAAATCTGAAAAAAGTACTATATTTTATATTTCTGTGTTTTTTCTTTGAATTCGCTTCGCTTTTTTTCGCAATGAGCGACACAGGCAAAGGATTTTTTTATTTCCGTAGCTTTACAATACGAACTTAGTTTGTACCTCCTCTTACTCATAAAATGTGTATGGGACGATAAATACTATTTATCAAACTCAGTGCTTTGTATTAGAATACCTTAGCAATAATAATAATTTATGTGAGTGGGAATTGAGCCCAGAGACACGATAACGATTACTAAATTATTTATATAAATACTTTTAAATAATAAAAATAATTCGTCAAAATTTTTAAACAATTTATAAAAATAAATTTTGTATCCTTAGTATGGAAAAAACACTTCAAAAAAATTTTTTAAAGTTCTAGTGTTTACCTACTTAACAAAGGTGTTCCTAGGGACACATTGACACTCAACGGTTGATCAATCTGATAGTGACCTTTAGGATTACAAGCCGCTATGACGGCACATCTAGTGTTTAATTTACACACTATGCCTGCCTGGAACAAAATAGAAAACGATTTTAATGTGCTAAAATTTAACTAAAATTATTACAGATTAAAAAAATTATAACTTTTTTTTCCAAATTCCTAGTAAAAACCTAGTAGTTGCACACTTGTGCCACTGCAATAACTGTTTTGCAGATAATCGAGAACTTATACCTCAACTTAGACCTCAGACTGTTATTATTTTTTTATATTTTAGAAATTAGAATAACATATTATCTACTTCAAACAAAAAAAGAAGTTCACCTTAGCAACAGATATAGTCTGTTGTTCCATAGCTTCGTGTATCGCGGTTCTGTCGTGGTCCCTTAAATGGGATATTTCATCAATACAACAAACACCACCGTCCGATAGAACTAACGCACCGGCTTCTAACTGCCATTCACCTTCTTCCTACAAAAAATATAGTAAAAAACACTTACAAAACGGTACCCACTCCAGAATGGTCTGGTGCCCACCCCCAGAAATTTTACTAACAACAAATGCTGGAAATAAAATGCCGGAAAATAAAAAACAGAACTTTTACATGAACATAATTTGCTCAAAGGTAAAGTCCAGCCCCTAAGAAAACATCTCTAAATACGCTAATGGCCATGACGCACCAACAAAGCCTCTAACTGTAAACACAACGGTTTGCGGAGGGAATGAGATATTTTTATTTTCTCGCTCTGGTAACAAGACAGAGTGCGGCATTGAGTTCCGCTAGATTACACGCAATATCTCAAAAAAGAAATATTACATAATAATTACTCACTCTCAACGCAGCACACGTGAGTCCAGCGCGAGTACTACCAGCTCCAGAAGTAAATACAGAACGTGAGGTTAATTCTGCGCCCGCTTTAAGCAATTGTGACTTGCCTGTACCTGGAATTTTTATTATTTGTATTTTATATATTATATGTATAAGAGGAAACACAGATTGTAAACACAATGGTTGTGAGTTCAATTACCATTGATTATCTTCATTACTAAGTAAAATAAACTGTGGTTAAGTTCCGTCACTCACCAGACAGAAAACAAAGAAATAAAGTCGTGAAATAAGTTCGTCATAAAATAACCTTGCTATACTGTCATAATTATATGACTTTCAAGAACAACTTTCGATTTTAAAATATTATTCAAACATTTAGTTTAAGAAGAATACTAAAGAATATATTTTAAGTTGAATGTAACAGAATTAAAACCTATATCACTTTCCAACAAAAAAGCGACAGTAAATATACAGTACAGTATAAATATTTAATGAGTTTTTTTATATGTAACAATTACCTGGATCGCCAACTAGTAACAAATGACACTGTCCCCTAACATGTGTGATGTGATCATCATTTGATTTCTTATTATCCTCCAGTACATGATTCGAACCCGTTATAACTGTCAATAGCACTGCTAATTTGACTAAATATAAGCCATATACCTGTAAAACGATAAATATAATAAAATATAATAATTTATGAACTTTGTAGTTTAAGGGGTGGGCACTAAAAGGAATATATATTCAAATTAAAATATATGTGGGAAATAGTACTATTACGGAACTTGCACTAAGCTTAAATAAATCTAAGTTTGAATAAAATGGGGAATGTTAAATGTTGATAGGAGTTTATTATGGTTATATATTTACTTGACTTCTAAAAGAAAGAGGTAATTTAGCTGTATTTTTTTTGCTAGTATCTATACGATTACATAGCGATTTATTGATGAAATTGATGCTGCAGACAATCACAGATTTTTTGTATTTATTTTACTCAAATTCAAAAGGATATTTATACGAAGCTACAAGAAAAGTCCCTCGTTTTTAAAGGATAGATACCTCTAGGGCTCTTCTACACAGTAAAAGTTAGTCAATAAGTTGTGTTACCTGTGGACAAACAGATGCTAGAATTTGATCTCTCCCCTTCAAAGGGCATTGCTTATATTTGTCCCAAAAATCGTCAAAACAATCTTTAATATCTGGCGCCATTGCTATGACTTGTGATCTTTGTGAATTTATTACTTCTATGTAGTTAGCTTGTAAAACTAACTCCACTTCACACTTCCTGTTTTGATTTGATGGACGCCAACGACGACGGACTGTGCCACTGAAAAAATTAAATAACAAATTCAATAAAAAAAATATGAATATAATTTGTCTAAGATTGTTTAATAAACACATAACATATCTTAAAAAGTATATATTTACTTTAGTATCTAAATTATAAATGATTTCACTACACTCTAAGGACATGTCTATGCTAATAATTTTTTTTAAAAAAAGCTTGATAAACAGAAAATAACAACAATAACAACATAATCATAAATAACATGATAGTACTACTACTGTAAATAATTTTGAAATTCATATTGTCATTTAAAAATATATATATATATATTTATTACAAAAAGTATTTTATAATTTACCAAATAGTAACATCATCTCCTGGTTTACAACAATCAACTAAATCATCCTCTAACACAACCCACATAGATCCAGGTATTGTGCCTATACTCAATTTATTTACTTGCTCCTAGAAACACAAAAGAACACAAAAAATAAACATGTTTTATTTTCATAGGAGTGTCTGTTATTGAAATTAGTGAATTTTTTTTAAGAGACATTGTGTGTTGGTGGCTTAACTCAGTGCCGCACTTTGTCTACCAGAACAGGAAAATAAAATAATATTTATCCTCTAAGAAAAGATCAAACTCACATTCAATGTGTTTACAGTCAGGATATGTCCCTCTCCACCAAGACATCCACTAACAACAATGTTAACAGTATGCTTATTTTTTTGTAAGAAAAAACTGTGACAAACATTATATTTATTTACAATGTATTCTGTATTCTTTAACATATCATATAAAAGCAGGAACAAATTGGACTTGTTTTTATATATTTTAAATTAAAAGATCTCCATAGTTTATTCCTAGTGAAACAAATATTATTTTAATTGCTATGTTGCCATAATAGTGTAATACACAGACATAGTATAGAATAACTTTGAGTTTTACCTGTATTTTAATTTCTTGATAATCCTTACAGTATTCTCTAGAAACTAAGCTAACTTGACTAAATGTTGAACATTTGCATCTTTGTTCAGTATTACCACATTTGGATGGAGCGGTCAATATATATCTGTTCTCAAAGTCCGCTTCAACACAATTTTCATATTTACATTTCATACAAACATACTTTCGTTGATATTCTAACATTTTTGCCTGAGTTACACGGACAATAGTGGCTGAAAGATTTTAATATTTTAAAACACATTCTATTATATACCTACAATATTTAATATTTAAATTAAAAATATCATAGTACATAGTAACAAAATAGTATATAATAATTAAAAGCAGAGTAGAAAGGGAGAACCTCGTGTACAGATACTTTATTCTCCGCTTTTCATCTGTATTAGAAACATATATATGTTATTATTGTATGTGGCAGATCTTAACAATGTGTTTTGCCTTGCTAGTGCACATAAATGAAATGCACAACAATACATTTACAGTCATATAATGTCACTGTTTTAAAAAGGATACATGTTTAAAAAGGACCTTACTTAATGTTAATATACTATTATATGTAAAATAAGTTATTTTAAATAAATATCATAGTACCTGTTACTTTTAAAAAACATCCCAAATCCACATTTTTGGGAAATATACTTCTGTGTAACTCAGGGCAAACCGGTAAGCCAAAAAATCTGGCATAAACATTTCTTTTCAAATATGTGAATGACAAATTTTGCATTAATGGCTTATATTTCTGGTTTTCTAATATATTCTGCTGCACTTTTATAATATCTTTGTCGCATGCTGGAAGTGTAGTTACAGGACTACACAGAACTTTATCACCAATATCAGGATACGATTCGAAGAGTTTCAGGAAACTATAACAACTTTTAGACAATGCAGTAATCTCTAAGGTACGTGTTTAAATATATCAAAATTAAAGGCGCTTTACTTACTCTATCTTTATACTATAATAGCCTAAGATGTCTTGTTCTGATAAAATATTTAGACAATCTTGTAAATGAAACGATGTTATATATTCTAATATCATTGTTAAATATAATAAATTTTAAACTGTAAAAAAAATATTTAATAGAACATTCCACTTGATTCCACTATAAATAAATAGTATTGTTTATTTGTTAACAAAAACTGAAATTCAAATATAAGCACTTAATGTCAATGTCATCTTAGGTTTACAGAATGCACTAATACAGATTACAGACTGTGACTGAGCTGCAAAGAGTACAGATTAAGCTTAATTATTGTCAACTTATCTGATTTTGTATTTATTCACCCCGTAAGTTCTATTGACCCCAGTTACTAGCACCCCATACCCTTTTCACGGAGCCGTAAAATGAAACGTGGCACGCTATTTACGGGAAAGGTACGTGCATGAATCTAAAAAAATTAAGATTTCCCTTTCTTTCTTGTTGAAAACTATTTTTTTTAACATTAAGAATCTTTAAAATATATGCTATAAATCTGTACTATATTTTTTCTTCATTCCACTGTATACTTTCAATAATTAATTTGAGTCAGTAATTTTTAAGATATCGTACATTTTATAAGCCATAAATATAGCTTTCTTATTTATACAAGTATTATGAAAAGCTAAATTATGTTTTACTGGTGAAAAATTAGTCATATTTGGTTCAACATTTCCCCAATCTAGCAATGAATATCCATCCCGTCACGGGCGATTCCGACTTTCACATGGCATTTTTTTTTTTGGTTTTATTAAAATGGAATAAGCATTAAAAAAAGCGCCGACATGATCTGTTAAATATATAAATAAAAAAAAAACATTTTTTGTACATAAATAATATATTTATCTAGTTGTACTATATTCAACACATCGAGATGGATCTGTGGGGAAATACTCTTGACATTTTGTCATGAGCCTCTTCAACGCCTGAATATATTTCCTTTGTGTTTCATCATTCATAACATGAGCAACATTTTT
>JAEBDU010013342.1:247324-282349 GCA_016802625.1 Heliconius numata | reverse complement strand
TAATTATTTATGCAAACCGATGCCGACATTAACGCTTGATCATGCAATGGTATTTTCTTTATAATCATGATAGATAGCATTTATTATTTGTTTTAGACTATTTTCATATTTTATAAATACAATTACTTAATTTGTGTAATAATTTCCTATTTAACTGTATGTGATTAATATTTAAACATCAATTAAAAACAATATATTCTAATAATATCACAACATAATTGACATTTTCTTTTTTATTATTATTAAATTTGAAAGATATGTCATACTCATAAGTAATGACACGCCTAATAGTTTATATACTTTAAATAACTTTTTATTTTATTAGAAAAATACGGCACCGTAATTATTGTTTTATTCGAATATAAAATATTTATAATTTATTAAATTAAATAAACAAATAATTGAAAATATTTTAATATACTTATAAAAAAAATCTTTTAAATAATGTGGGGAAACTCGCACAAAATCGTTAAAATAAAAAATATACACCTGATGTAAAAAGTCTAAATTTAAAAAGAACGTTAAAAATAAATCCAGAATAAAAATTCTTCACATATAATTATTTTTCTAAGTTCATGTGCAGTTGTGAGTGTGATACCTATAATATTATGATTCTATAATTATCATTAGCAGTATTTTACAATGAAACAATGAATTATGAAGAAAAAAATATATATTAAAAATTAAATCAGCTTCACACTATATCTCGCTCGCAAGGTAGGGCAGAGAGAACCTAGTGTTCAGACTAACGAAGAAATAGAAATACAAATTTAAGTAAATATTTCATCTTCTCGAATGATTCATCGAACCCACTACCAGTTGCGTTTACAGTAATGCATTGGTCTTATGGACGTAAAAAAAAGAAAATAGGTCAACCAACAACGATACCTATTTATCTTTCTCATGTTTTGTACCAACAAATAATCAATAATAGTTGAATAAGAAATGACTTAATATGAAACTTGAGCTATAAGTAACTTCAATAATGGACATCGATTGAATTTAACCCTGAACTCATAGGGCTGGAGTGGCGGTGGTAGGTTTTACTAATAGTAATAGTATGAAACATGGTATCACCATCACGTTCATAGAAAGACAATGTATGTTTAAATTCCGTTTAAATTTATAATGACTGCAGAAATCGAAACAGAAATAGTTGGTGTTTGTGTTATTTATTAGTTTTTAAAGTGTTAAAAGTAAATGTCAATAAACGAAAAATACATGTCAATCATAACTATGATGAACGTTACCTTGGAAGAGGAGATAAAACTTTTTTGGGAATACGTTAAACGGTATGTGCTTTTAGAAAAAGTTTTCTTAAAAATACTTATATCACAATATTTTTATTATTTTTCCCGCACTTATACACCCTAATAATGATAATAATCTAATAATTATTTCACTTAAATCGATTTACTTATAGGCGAAAGAAAAACAATGGCTTTTTAATATGTTTGCACAATTAAATTGGCTTTTATGTTTGACAAAGGTAATCTATATCCAAGTCTATATCAGATATGGAATATGGGGTGGCTTCTCCCTCTATTGGCTAATATACCACATGAAGGTATAATCTATACTTAACTATCATGTTTATTTGGATAAAAACACGATATCGATATCATTTTAAGTACTTTTGATGGTTTTTAGATTTATTTGTGTAAATATTTGCTAGACTATATTTTTTTCAATATAGGACCACCGCAGTTGAGCCTTGGTTACTTAAATGTTTATTATTACTTTCTGATTTCATATGTGCATACGTATAAGTTTAAATATAATTAATATTTTTGAAATATTGTTGACAGACTTATTTAAAGTGTTTCATGGTAATATATTTATTCGTCATCGTTAGTAAAATAGGATCAATTATAAAATTAATTTATTTTCTTTATAGATCTTTTAACTGTCTATCTATTTTGCTTACTCATTTTGCCTACTTTAATTGTCTTTTATCGCATTTTGTTAAGAAATATTATAATGTTAAAAGTCCGATATAGATAACTGCTTTGTAACATTTTCTTAGAACGTATTACTTAAATGTCAAGACAAAGAAAGATATGAACAAAAGGTTTTGCATTTCGTGAATATTTTAGTGATGAATAAATTTATATCAATAGTATCAATTGTAATGTCTGTTCTAGTATTTAATATGTATTTGTATGTTCATTTTATGTTAATTCGACATTTTATGCATTTATATGAAAATAGAAGAACATAACAATACTTAATTACTAACTCTTTCTCTATAACGTATTTTGTATATTAAATACAATAAATACTTCTATTTATTTACGTTTTTTTGAAATATTTATATACGTTTATATTTCCATTTCTTCGCTCTGGTGTCGAGGCAAAGCGCGGCGAGTGAGTTCTGGCACTCAGAGAGCCTCCAGAATTCGGCAGAAAGTGGGGAACGAAGTGTCTTAACACTAGGTTCCCTACCTACCCTCTTAGGTTCGAGATACAGCCTGATTTTTTTTAAATACTTCTATATTAACATCTCTTTGGTGGGAATCAAACCAATAACTACGAGTAAGTATATGACTCAGTGAAATTATTTTTAAAATAAATACCGATTTACTTATAGCAGAGCGTTTCAAATGTTACAAGTAAAGAATTTATGCAAGAGAACATTAAATATATTAGAAAATAAAAATATGGTTATTTTGTAGACTACATCTGGTGTGTACTAACATTTGAATATTAACCGAACCGTTGAAATCATTGAATCATTGAAGTCATCATAGTCATTGTATGTCATCATTGAATCATTGAAGTTGAATGACTGTAACTATTTCTGATGATATCACTGCCAAAAGGACCGAAATTAAAAAGATTTGTCTTATCTCTTCTATCTTAAACCAACAAACAAAATTATAAGAATGTTTATAAGAATGTTAAGAATGTATATAAATGGAGGGTCGGTAGGACCCTCTCGAGGTTTCGCCCGCTTGATTGTTTTCTATAAATTAATATATTTTTTTAAATATGTACATATACTTATATCCTACATAATGAAACAGTTATTTATAGAAATTTTGTCGAACAATGTTTTCTTTATAATGGTATAACTTTTTTATTAATACCTCAATTGAAATGACCAAACAATATATGTCAAAGGAAGCTTGCCAAAATATAGTAGCAACGCACAAACAAAGACAAAAAAATAAAAAAAACATTGTTTTTGGTCCTATTGCGTTATTAAATGAGACCAATAACATTTTTCTTATATACCTTCCATGTACAGACCGATCTGTTACCGATTTTATTATAAGTATACCTACATTAAGATAAAATGAAACTTTATTTGCAGAAAGCAACAGTATATTGTAAAGTAAGTATTTATTTAATGACACAAATGACACAAAAATAAGAAAAAAATCTAGAAAAAAGCAATTTAAATATCGGATTAAAACTCAATTTTAGAAAGACACTTTAGTAATAATACCTACTTATCTACCTACTTGAGACACTTTACTTGATCTAGATATGGTTGCTTGCCGGCTGCTTGTGATGTTTATAACAATTATAAGCTCCCATACTTATAGCTTTAAAATATTTTATTCAGAATTTATTAATTTTACTGTACCTATTAATTAAAGCTCTGTGTATTATAAGAAAATTATAACATTAAAAAAGAAACAAAAAAAAATAAATAAATTCATTTTATTTTCACAAATGCATAGTTTTCATGATAAAATAATTATTTTCCCTTAAATAAGTAGATATTTTAATTAAGAATGAGTATATTTTAAGACCATGATAAAATCGCAAAAATAATATAAAAAAAAAAAACAACATAAAATATTCTAACAGGAGATTGCACTGGGTATGTATAGCAAAAAAAAAAAGTTTATTCAAATTCAAATATGGCACGTATCACTTATCATCTAAAACTTCCACAGTTGATGCACTACTCGCGTTATCGTTGTTTTTCTCCTCCATTTGCTCGGTGGCTACTTCTATTTGACCACTATTCTTCACATTCACATCCAGAGAGTCAGTTTTGATAGTGTTTATTCTCTCCCTATTATCTTCCGATGGCGGGACATCCGCTTGGCTTATCTTCATCTTTTTACTTTTAGAATTTCCCATTTTGTGTCCTGAACGCGTCCAATCTCACATATGACTAGTTTATATTATGGTGGTTTTATCTTGATAAAAGTCAAAGCTATATAATTAACACACTGTGTTGATGACGTCACTGATATGGTATGATAAGAGAACGCGAACGCACCGCAATCTCACAATGCAAAACTGCAACTGGTATAAATGTAAATATAAAATGAAAACATATGGTATCACAACGCTTTCGAGATAACGCAGTGTTTTTAACAAGCGAATGTTATTTATATTGTCGTTTTATATATATAATATATATTGTACGTACAGATATACAGACAACACTACTAAAATATATGTGATCTTAAACGCTTATAATGCTATACTAAACTAAGAATTGTGGCTAAAGAGAATGTTAGTGTTAGTAATATATATTTTATCCTTTTCTAGCTCATTCCAATATCGTATTCTAGTACAATATTGAAAACCACAATTTAATACTTAAGTATAATAAGGAATTCAAACGACGGTGTATAGTTTCTGAGATATTTCGTAACGTTATTTTAAAAATGGTTTTAATTTTCTTCTATTTTTCCTTTTAATATTTAAAGTTTTAAAATGTCGCGTAAGTTAAGTGGATTCATTTATATTCATATGCCTTCTGCTTTGTGTGTTCGTGAGTCATTGTACGAAAATAATTCCTCTTGTAGTGACATCACTAGTATTGTGCGGGTTATTTGCACTCGAGTTATTATACTCTTTGTTTTGCAACATAGATTAATAATTTTGTTATATTAATATATTGTTTCAATTTTACGCTGTATATCGTATATAGCAGGGCAGGCAAAGGGTAGTGTTAAAATACTCCGTTTCTCACTTTCCGCCGAATTCTTAAGGCATTGAGTGGCGGAATTAAACGCCGCTTTGCCACCAGAGTGAAGAAATGGAAATATATTTAAAATATTATTTGTATTTATTTACCATCTAAGTAACAACTTAGATGGTAAATAAATTATATATAATGGTATATATGATATAAAAATTTTAGGCAATACGATGTTAACAGAGATTATATTCATCGATCTTTTATTATGTAGATATTACATAGTCGATTTTTATATTCGTTTGTACTTAATACTAATTTTAGAAGTATTATGTTTTAGATGACTAAGCTTTGTCTAAGCAGATATGAACCCGTTCGCTAGGTTAATCGAACCCATTACCTTTGTGCAAACATTTCTTAACATCGCCAAACTGTAAAGCGAAGTGAAAAACCATTACGTTAGATTCAGAGACTTTAAATTTTTCTATATTACATATTTTTGCATAACTTTACTTTATAGCAAATTGAAAAATCACAATAAACATTATCCAAGGTTTTTATAACCATTGAAACTTTTATTGACCCCATTATGGCAGAGATGGCACGTGATTAATTATTTGTGGTGAATGTGAGTTCGTATCTTATTTGTAGGGGTTATACGGACGTGAATGGAAAAGGTTTCATGGAAAAAAAGTTTTAAATAGCAATTTCACATAGCTATTTTATTTTACTAATTATGATCAACATATGTATAAGTATATAAATATCTTTGTATTGACAATTTAAAATTAAACCAGCTTCACGTTTCCCGCACACAGCAGGGTAGGCAGAGGGAATCTAGTGTTAAAACAATCCGTTCCCCACTTTCTACCGAATTCTGGAGGCATTGCGTTTGCGTTGACTGGCAAAACACAACGCCGCGCTCTGCCTTATTTCACTTACTAGAGTGGGAATGGGAATCAAACCTATGTATACCCTGCCCAGTTTGCCCCTACGCCGTGATCGCCTGAATGCTTAATAATAATATAATTCTTGTATTATACTTAACTCAAACTCATTGTTTCTTAGAAGGTTGAAAAATAATATGGAATACACATTTTCGCTAATGAAAAGATGACTCTTGGTTATGATGCACATTTTATAAATAAACGTACGTAAACGTAATAATATCTTAGTATGTACTGCATTACTAATGCTGAATACTTTAATCTTCATACTAATGTTATAAATGTGAATGTTTGTTAGGCTTTCACACCAAAACTACTAAACCAATTATCATTAAATTTTATATATACACATATTTTGAAAGGTATTATATTAGAAAGGATATAGGATATTTTTTAATAAAAACATGTTTTAAAGAGTATCCTTTGGGTGTAATTTAAAAATAAGCTAAAGCGAACAAAGTCGCGTTTGAGTCTTTAGTATTTATAATCCATTTTTTAAAAATATATTTTCATATTTTAATTAAAATACTACGTTTTACTCAAAATCTATGTACTTTGTGAATAAAAATTCCAAAATGGTATTGCAAAACAGCGAAGTACATTCCGAAGATTTGACGAATGTCTTATCTTTGTGTTATAATGGAAGCCTTATTGTTGTAAAACAATGTCCTGGCGATAAGTCCTTCAAATAGAAATTTCTCCTTAAAATTTTATTTCTATAAATAGTTAAAAGAAATGGTATAGTGCATCAGTCCTTTACAATATTTTGGGAAGTAAGGATCCAGGATATTACAAAGTAAGTACAGCTTACATTCGTTACAAAAAGATTTTATTTAAATACTGTTCCTATGGATAATTATATATGTTTTCTTAATTATTTTTCTTTAATTCTTCCAGATGTATAAGCTTGTAGCTTTCTCAGTTGCCATAGTATCAGCTTTATGTGCTGAAATACCACCAACACCACAAGTTACTATAGAGTCCACGTTTAAACCAGATATGGTAGATGGTCTCCAAACACATCCTATCCATCAGAAACAAGTAAACCCAGATTTCGATCATCATCCAATATACAGAGGAGAGGAACGCCGATTTGAAGGACGTGCAAGGATCGAACCAGTACGTCCACTAGGGAACATTGGGAAACATGACATGCTATCTGATGAACCTATGCCTTCAGGTGTTACGGATGTCAACAGAATTGTGAGTATATTTGTATGTGAAATAAAATTAAAATTATCATTGTTACTTTTCTATCTATATGTTTATTATTTATTATTTAGGATAACAGTTTTGGTCTGACAAATCCAGTTGAAGTCGCTTACCCTGACATTCCCTACGCTCCTGGATATGGTTATAATGCTGGATATCCGTTAAATAAGTAAGCATACAGTTCTTAAAATTTATATAATTTTACTTAACTTAGCTTTTCTGTCATTTCTTATAAATGTTATTTTTGTAGCTTCGATGTTTACGGGCAAAACGCTGCTGACTATTATTTGGAGCCTGATACGTCTACTTTTGGTTTATTATGGAGCCAAGTTCCTGATGCACGAGTAAGTTCATATTATTTCTTTATATAGACCTCTTGCCTTTGGTGAGGTTTAAGAAGTACTTTGTCTCTCTTTATCTATCAGCATATTGAAAGAAGAATTTGAACCAACTTTTGATCCGATTTTGAACCGACAACCCAGAAACAGACGTGTCTTAAGCGCGCTAAATTTATTATTTCTTTGACTTTAAAGTTCATTTTCTGCATAATTAAAGTATCTACAGATTCTTGGAGTACCTCCTAACTTAATAAATATTTTATTTTAGACATTGGTGGGCTTCACTGGAAGACTTTTTAGTTGGGTGTTAAGTAGTATGTTCATATTGATCCTTGGATCATTTCTCACTGTTGGAGTGTGTACGTACACTAATCTATGTACAATCACAATCAACGGCGTGGGCCCCATCCACGAGGAGATGAGAGCTCTGGTGACTCCTGAAAGATTGGAAAAGATCAGCACAGCGGCGGATTTCGTGAAAACTGCTATTGATAAGTATCAAAAGATCCAGCGTGTGCCAGAGCCGGGCACCAGGAAACGACGTGCAGTTGTATATTGATTTATATAGTGAAGTTTGGAATGTAATAAAATTTTTAATATCTAAAATAAATGTTTTATTATTTTTATTTAAAAAAGTACATTATTTCTTCAAATTATATTTAAAAAATTAAAAATTTATTACTGCATAGACATTTTATTCTTTATTAAATAAATTATACGGTTAATTTATTTAATTACAAAGTCAACAGAACGATAGAGTTTTCTTGGTAATATGAAATTAATACATAGCTATATACATTTAAATACTGTTTACATACTTATGAATACCACTTAAAATAATTCCATACAATAAGACCCTTCCATTTAAATGCTATTACTTTCATTTACTTTAATAATCATAGTCGATTATATGATAGCTTTTCTTTATAATAGTAAACGCAAAATTAAATTATATTTTAAACAAGAATTAATAAATTATATAAAGATATTTTAATTTAATTTATTTTTATTAATTTTTAAAATTTTACTATTATAGTAGCATTAAAAATACTAGACTAAATAACGAGGTGATGACAAATATCGCCAACATGAAGAGATCGCGGTTATTGTTTCCATTAACATTATAATATACAGGGTGGAAGAGGCAGCGCTTCTTTTACTGAAACTGCATATAGGGTAAAATATTTCAAACCCAGTATTAAAAAAAATAATCAAGATACCTCAACGGTTTGGACGTAGGATTTTTTTTTCATTTCACGATTTTTATCCTTACCTGTATTTCGTGTCACGCACACATATGTATGTGACATTGCCGCTTTGACAGGTAAGTGTGTGCGTGCCTATGTTATACTTTACACATGGCGTTTTATTTTAAAACGTTAGTTTTATTATTTATTTTGTTTGAAAAAAAAACTTTTTCATTTTTGAGAATTATTTTTTTTCCGATTATTATTAGGCTTTTATAGAGTAGTTGAAACTGTGGTTTAATTTAAAGTGGCGCTGACAATTCCACCCTGTATACGACGAAAATAACCGTTGGCATCTAAAAAAAAAAGAAAAATATTAATTAAAAAAAAGTATAGAAATTAAAAATAATATATGCAAGATGTTAGACTAAAAAAAAAATTCTTACCTTTAAAAATATTCCAAATCTCTTATTTAAAAGTAACCACAATTCTACCAATGTGCCAAAGTAAGTAGCCAGCAAAAATTTCATTTCTAAATAATAAGTGCAAGCTTTAATGTTTGTCAAATTAGCTTAATGCATTTGAGTGTTAGAGAAACCTATAATGAATCTATATGAACTAATTTGTTAACTAAATATAGTTTGCGTAAATTGAATAATATTCCTAGTAGTTAATTAATTATAATTAATAATTATTATAATTAAAAGGTAATTTTTGTATTTATACGCCTGACACATGGATAAGCATATATTATCAGTTTAGATTTACTGCAACTAACTCGCTATTAAGGTAAGCTTTTAAGAATTTAAATTTGCTTAAAACGTTTATTGTAAACTTTCAATCTATGTATATACTTGTAATGTAATGTCTAAAATATAAAATTGTAAAATTATTTAATATTAAATTTCTAATTTCTATTAAGTGCCTTTATATTTTTTTCAGATGTTGAGATTTGTGGTCATTGCTTCAATAGTTTCAGCGGCGTACGCAAGTAGCTATGCATATTTTGATAACAACGTGGTGGAATATGGCGGTGCCTCATCTGCTCAGGTAAGTTTATTTAAATTTACAACAATCCATACTAATATTATATATACGAAAGTAACTTTATCCGTATGTCTGTAACGTAATCACGGCACTTGAGGACCTTAGGGTGAACGAAGCTACTTTTTTGTCTATTCCTTTTGGTTTTTCGAGGAAATTCATTGTTTTAAGAAAACGACCGTAACTGAAAAATTATAAAAAGTAAGTCTACTACTTATTGTTCTTTTTGAGCTTTTTTAATTTTTATTTCTATTATATTAATCTAATATTTTAAGTTATTACATAAATATTTGTATAGCTCAAACGGGCGAAGCCGCGTGGGTCCGCTAGTATTAAATACTCTTTATTCCTTTAATAAAAAAATCTTAAAAATATAACTTATTTCAAGTATGACAATAAAATATACATAAGAATTGTATGTACATATGTACATTGTACATGTAATGTTCGTCCACGCTTAGTAACGCTAACACGATCTTATAATAAGTGTAAATACAATAAAATATAGAGTCGCTGTTTCCGGTCGTTGCTCACATAAATTACTCTCCGTAATTGTCATTTTACATAATCTCTATGGATTGCTCAAATATTATCGTTCATTTAGTAATAATAATAGCGTAGATGTTGATAGGAATCAGTTATTAGGTACCCTTTATAGACGAGAATATAATTTGTCCATTTAAAATTCAATTTACATTGGAAATAAATGAGGTTCATTTACATGTATAGCTTTTATTACTTACTAGTGGCCCGCTCGCGGTTCCACCCGCGTGAACTATGTTATTATTAATTTCTGGCTCCATGACTACGTCCTAGTGACGTCTACGCAAAATTTGAGACTCCTAGCATTTGTAGTAACGAAGTTTCATACAAACTTTCGACCCCAAAAACAACCCCTTAGAAGTCGAATATTGCAAATTCCCGTCTTAGCGAGCACCTACGTCCTATAAGTGACTCCTATGCAAAATTTGAGATTCCTAGCACAAGTAGTTTCTGAGATTTCGTGATGAGTGAGTGACCTTTCGATTTTATATATATAGATAATTTTATATTTAGTACATTTGTACAAAAAAATATATATTTTTATTTTATTCTACATTCGTACATAAATAAAAATGATATTATTTATAACCTCAACTTCCTCTTATTTTCAGGCAATCTCTCTACCATATGTCTATCAGGAACCAAATTTAATAAAAATAGGTCAGCGTCCATCAACTGTAGACACCGTTTACGAAGTGCGGAACCCCGTAGTACCTGTATTAGAGACGCAAGAGATAGGTCTATCTCCTTTTAGTCTTATTTGCTCAATAGTTACGGTAAGAAAATATCAAAATATTTTATTTTCTTAAAACATTTTTGTTTATTTAATAAGATATTAATATTAATTAATTGAATAAAAGGCACAAGGGGATGACTATTCGTGGGTTCGATCCCCATTCGACCGAATGAATTGATATTTTCATTTCTCCGCTCTGACACCAAGGCCTAACCTCGCAATACCTCAAAACAGTCGGCGGAAAGTAGAACGGAGTGTCTTAACACTAGCTTCCTTCTGCCTATCCTGCTTTATGCGGGTTACCGCGTATATAGATTTATTTATTTATTATTTAATATAATTAAAATGTACATATAAATATTGATGTGTTATTATTATTTTCAGTCAATCATCGGATGTGTAAAAAGAGGGATTGTGTACCTTATCACTTCCATACCAACACTTATCTTCTCTTTCTTAGGGCTTTGCAACATGACATCACTCTGGAACTATTTCAACATGAATTCCTTTCTTAATGTATCAGATTTGACTACTTTTGTTACACCAGAAAGGCTCAAAAGAGCCACAGATTTCGTAGAAACAGCCATTAGGAAATATAGGTCTTTACAATAATAAGTTTATTATTACATATATTGTGAAAAATATTTATTTATTTTAAGTATACTTAGGATAATAATATGAGTTTTAATAAAATATTAATTTATACAGAAAAATGTGTTGTATATTTAGTCCATCCAGTTTGTTTAATTTGGTTATGCGGCCATTGATATATAACCGGTACTAAGGTGGATACTACGGTGAATTTTTTTTGTACGCGTCGTCGTGCTCTTCGTGTCGTCCCACACATAGTATGGTAGAGGGAACCTAGTGTTAAGACACTACGTTCCCCATTTTCCGTATTTTCCTTCACCAATTTAAAATTAAAAAATAGGTATACGTCAACGTTATCATATTAATCTTGGAACAATAAAATAATGAATCATGGATTAGCCTAATGAAATCTACCGTAGTCTGTAAGTACCTACTTAGAAAATTGTTTGCTTTAGTATAGATAAGCGTGATAAGGTCTTTACGTTCATTTGATAGACAGGAATTTATATGATTCTACTGATATAGTAAATTACACTTTAGTATTTTTTATATATTTAGTCTTCGATATTTTTATGAAAGGCTGAGCAGATTTTTAAAAACATCTTATTTAAATATACATATAAGTATAGACGATCTACGAACAAATATCTAACAGAAATTATTTAGAAAAAAACTTCATTGTCCAGAACAATGAAGTTATCGGTGATATGGGATTTAACTTTAAGCTTTATAAAATGTACTTTTAGGGTCAGTGGTGGCGCAGGGAGACTGTCAAATCGACAGATTGTGGGTTCGATCCTCATTCGACGGAATTATATAATTAACTATGCTAATTATGTGTATTGCCATACATATGAAATATTAATATGAATAGCTATATTGCAATAAATAGTACGTATCACCCGCTAAGAAGTAAGAATACTTCACATTGGAAGGTAACCTTCCAATAAGGGCCGTTGCTTACAAGCAACTGCCCCCGATTGACACAATTCCATTGCTTATATTGATTTTTTAACATAAATGTATCCTTCTTCTTTAAATCTTTTACTCTAGTTTGCTAACAATATAATAATTTGAAGTCTATAATCGCACGATATTTTAATCGAATTTCTTAAAAATGTATAGGTAAATGTATAAAAAAAAGTAGGTACTATTTAATGCATAATGGTGCCCATTATGCATTAAATAGTACCTACTTTTTTTTCAATATACTCAAGTCCAAAGTACGTCCATACTTATCAAAATACCTATCTAATAGCCGAATTTTCGTTAATTGTAAATTTGACGGTTATCGTAGCCACATTATCTCCAAAACTTATATATATCTTTGTATCAGTAACCATTCATACGTGAAATCGTTGATAATAAGAACTGAAATAATATTTAGTTAGTATAAGTTTGTAATAAGAATCAAAATGGGGAACTGCTCGAGTAAAAAAGTGAAAATAAATAAGAGTGATGATGAAGGAAAGGAGAACAGTGACCAACGAGTCGGTGTTCTGAACGCTGAATCCTCTGATGTCAACGTCAACGTCAAAAGTGAAGCTAAGAATACGTCAGAAGAAATTGAATTAAAAGTGGAAAATTCAGACGATAGGTGAAAATTTTATTTTTATTGCAATTTGTGTAATGGCTATAATGATTATAATTTTAAATAAATATTTGATCCTTAATGCATTAGTAATATAGAATGTAGACGATTGATATATTTGAACGATTGAAAGATAAAATAATATATTTTGTCTATTTATTATTTTATTTTTTCTCTCTCTCTCTCTCGATGTCCCATTCTCTTGAATACTTCCTATCCCCAAGGGTCCGAAGAATGCAATATTTTAATAAGATCAATGTTATGTGTTTCATTCATTCATTTTCATTCATTCAACGTTGAATTTTAAAATTGTAAAATTGAAGTTATTAAAATTGAAAGTACTGTAGTCCATTAACGCGCATAAAATCAAGCTTCTAATTTACGGAATCAAAACATGATGGCAAAAAAAATATTAAAAAGTGAAAATTACCTACTAATTATTAAATACCTATATTTCATGAAAAAAAACATTACCATCTTATATTTGTAGTCCATTTCATACAAAATGAGTGTATATTATGTTCATATGTATATATTACCAGCAAACTAATACAATCCTGATTTTTTTTATGAAAGGCATGGAGAGCGACTACCCTACCCACCTGCGATCTACTCGCTCTTATTTTCTATTTTATTAAGGAATTTTGCAAAATCGTTTCCCTCTATTCCTTTCTACATTTCTGCCCTCTATACTTACTTCGAGGTGTTGCGTGTGAGAGTTGGTACTCAAAACAATATTAAATATTTCATTTGCTCGAGTGGGAATCCATAACCTAGTGCGTTTACAGTCGGCTTGTGCCCCAGCACCACGAAAGGCCTCAATGAATTATAGATTAAAGTATAAATTCCCATATTTACTTTTATTATGGGATTAACTAGATAAATACTTATCCGTTATTTCTTATCATTTATTGAAATATAATATGTAACTCGTGTTCGATAAGTAAGTTCAAATATTATGTTAACGAAAATAAGAAGCAATTTTCCTAATTATCTCTATACTAAAAAAAATGGTTAAGTGCGAGTCGGGCACGCCTATCGAAGTTTTTGGCTTTTGGCTTCGAGGGCAGATTTGCTGATTACTGATTCTTTTCTGTTTCTTACTTTTTAATTATGATGTAATAGAAAAAATAGAGTAGGTACAATAAGCTCTAGATGACGAAGTTATTAATTGTTACCCTACCACTGTGTTTTCTGTCTTTTATCTCACCTTTTTTTATTTAGAATTCGCTTGTGATTTATAATTGAAACTTGAAATATGTAAATATATTTTCCATAGATTACATACTTTATATATAAAAATAAACTTATTATATGGATGTTCCCATTATCAGTTTCTAAAGTGATAATCAACGTATATATATTTTGTAAACCGGATGTAACGTGTAAGATATTTAAAACGTGATGACTATTATTTTTGTTATACTCGTAGGTACAATTTCGAAGCCACAGTCTCTAAGTTTCAATGTTTCATATCGTAATTAACTATCGATTCTACCATTTATTTTGTCCAAAATCATGTATATATAATATTTAAATTTCTTTGGAACATATTTTTAACGATATTTTTATTCGTTTTGTCTCGTTACTGAAGAAATTAAGCTATTAAATGTTAAATTTCCTCGAGTAGGAATCGAAGTTCGAACCCAAACAAAACTCGCCGCGTTGTTGGAGTCGCACATTTGAGTCCTTCGCCACGACTGGCTTCTAAGCATAGGCTAATTTTTATCAAAAAAAATTCAGTGGGATCAGGATTCTCATATCAGTTTAGGTAGACAGATATGAAATAAATGTTCATTATTTCAAGTAAAATAATTGAATATTTTTCTATTAAATACGACATTTTAGGGGAAAAATTAAAGTTTCACATAGCATGTTGATAACCAGAGGCACAGCGCAGGAGCAGTGTGACTGTAAACGTGGTTAGTTGAAGGTTCATTCCCCATTTGTGGAAAAGAAATATTTATTCAAATTTATATTTCCATTACTTTGCTCTGGTGTCGAAGTAAAAGCTTGGCGTTAAGTTACGCAATGCCTCTAGAATTCAGCGGAAAGTGGCGAACAGAGTATCTAAACACTTGGTTCCCTCTGCCTATCCTGCTATGTGCGGAATGGATAAAGTATAAAATTCTTAATGAAGATTTTGTTATTAAAATGGCATGATGCATGTATACCTTATCTAATTAATAGTGTAGGTACATGTTGACTTTCTTTCGACCTCTACATGTGACATGTGCATGTAGAGAAATGACCCTATTACATAATTGCATAATATAAATAAATGACCACTTAAAAGTAATCCAATAATATGCAATTTACATAAGCTTAATAGCCATTATACTAATCTAACGATAGATAAATGTGTTTTTATGCTATTTGAGGCGGGCGACTGTAAGTGCGATAGGTTTTGGGTTCGATTTCCTCTTGAGGAAATGAAATATTTAGTATTTACATTTCATCGCTCTGGTAACTAGGTACAGCGTGGCGTTGAGTTGCTGCACACGCAACGCCTCCAGGAGTCGGCGGAAAGTGGGTAAGGGATCTGAAGTTTCTTAACACTATGTTCCCGGGTTTCCTCTGACTTCCCTTCTATTTGCGGGATACAGCGTGAAGTTGGAAATAATAATAATTCTGAATTCTGAATTGTTACTTATAGTAGGTTTTTTTTATGAAAATCAATTTTTTCTCTCTTAATTTAAAACAAGAACAAAAAATCCTTAAAAATAAACAGACTCACATCATAAACTCATATAGATATTGTATAATACACAAAAAAACGTGAACGCTTTTATTTTCATTTAGTATAAAGTTCACATGGATCGATCATACTAAGAATATACTAAGTTATAATAACAAGTGACCCTGGGAAGTCTTGCAGCGTCACCCTGACTGGACACCGCCCACCGTTACCATAGCCGCCATAACCATAACACCATAACAACAGAGCCAATATAAATTCTTCACAACTTCACCAATTCTCCGAGCGAGTGGACTTTTTCTGTGTTTGGTGAAATATATTTTATTGTAAGAAGAGTATTTAAAAAATATTAGTAAATTTCATTAAGCTTAGATAATATAATACTTATTTAAATTAGAATTTAACATATTTGTGTATAATTCATTTCTAAACTTTTGGCAGCTTAGGTAATTAGTGGTTTAATTTAGTTTTTACTACGTTTATATTGATTTGATAAATTTGTTGCGTACAAATTTAGTAAAACTGGGGCAATGTATGGACAAAACGATAGTAGGAAAAATAGAAGCGGTAAAGTGAGTCAAAATTTCAAAGCTTCATTTGGATTTTTGAGTGATTTCTTTTTTTTGGCTTTTGGCTGACGCTACAAGTGTTATTTTGTTGACATAATTTTGCCAAAAAATATTATTTGAAATATACTTTTCATATTTATCAGACTAGCACTGTTTTGGTTGTAATAAATATTTAAGTAAAATAATTAATTAATAACTACATTATATAATTAATAATTTATTTGCTTTACTTATAGAATAGCTTAATTCGTATCGATTTTGAAATTTCAATATGAAATCGTTGCTTGCAATTATATCAATTTTGCTTGTAATTTATATAAAATGGTAAGTTTAGTTTATTGTGAGATATTGCGTGTAGGTGATGGGTGTTATTAAACTACAAATAACCTTCAATATCACGATTATATATATGCGTAATATATAAAAAATATTTACACAAAAAATCTGTTTTTTTCTGCACGTTTTCTAACAACATATATAATTATCTATGACATAATATAGATTCGAGTTTTTAAATTTTAACTTAGATGGTTTGGTTATTTAAGAGTGTTATGTTGTTACCTGTGAGTAATATTTTAAGTGTTATCCATTAAATGTCAATTTACATAACATTATTTTTTTATTTAATATTTAATTATGTAATTATTTCAATCACTTGCACAGCTTTTTTCTTTCAATATTCTATAACTATGTCACTTTTACATTAATACTTTAATTAAATGAAAATTGTTTTTATTTATTTATTACGATAGTCAAGACAAGTATGACGACCGTTACCGGAAAATAAATGTAAAATAATTTCTGCCTTGCGAATTACGGAAGTATTTCTGTTTCTGTATTGTTTTAAAGTCTCTCTTACTATTGTATTCTAATTATTATTTTTTTAGTCATAGTTAGCTTTAAAAAAAGCTACTTATATATTAAGCTACCTATATTATCTTATCATCCAAAAGAACTAACTAATAAAATCATAAATTAAATGATAATTTAAACAATTTTATATTTTATAATATTTCTTTATATAATAGTAACGCAGCAGCAAGATCCAAAAACAACAAGATGCCGAGTCAACCGATAAAGCTGTACTATCTGCCGCCATCACCACCTTGTCGGTCGGTCATGATGACAGCCAAAGTCTTGGGTCTGGACCTCGACCTCGTACTTACAAATATAATGAAAGGGGAACATAAGACTCCAGAATATTTAAAGGTAATTTAGGCTTATAATGAAATATATATTCAGCTTCACGCTGTATCCCGCATACAGCAGGGTAGGCAGAAGGGAACCTAGTGTTAAGACAATTCGTCCCCCACTTTCCCCCGTATTCTGGAGGCATCGAACCCACAACTCAATACAACATATAATTTATGTACGTATGTATTTATTTGTATAGGCAGTTAATTTTGCTGTAAAACTTATATTTTAAAAACCATTTATTAAGTTGATCTTGGTCTAACCCTCTTGGTATAACTTCCCTAGTTGACGGTAGTTTCCTATTCGACTGGTGACAATTTTTTTTGTAACTGATTTATTAAATCAGTTCATAAAAATAAATATTAAGTACTGGTTCCATACGTTTGTTCTGGTCAATTAAAAAGAAAAATAAGGATACTTATTAATTTTACTTAATAAGTAAATTATAATATGTATAACACTTCCAACACCGCTATTTGATACAAGCGAGGGAATGACAATAACTTAAATAATCATTACATATTCAGTGTATATAATTTTATTTTCTCTGTAAATTTCCAATTGTATGTACGAAATTATTACTCACCTGATGTTGATTTACTGCATAAAATATTAATTATAGTAATCTACTTTCCAGATGAATCCACAACACACAATACCCACTATGGATGACAATGGTTTCATTCTATGGGAAAGGTTAGAATAATTCATAATGTTTTTTTTTAATGTTCAAGGATCTTTAATATATTTTTTTTCACTTTCACGCTTTTTTTCACTTTCCCGCATGAATCGGCGTAGGCAGAGGGAGCCTATTGCTATGTTAGGACACTCCGCCCCCCACTCTTCGCCGAATTCTAGAGAAATTGCGTGTTGAGTAGCGGAACTCATTAAATATTTTATTAAGTTATTTTATTTCCTCGAGTGGAAATCGAACATACAACCTGTCGTGTTTACAGTCGAACACATATATCCCTGTGCCTGGCCTAGATTTTATAGTCAGTTTTTTTATTTTATTTTTAATAGCATCGGAATTAGCAAAGCGAGCAAAGATTAATACAATAGTAATTATTTTTTTATAAACAAAATTGAAAATGTAACATAATTGCTTTTCTTTTTTACAGTCGTGCAATCTTAACATATTTGGTAAACGCATACGGTCGTGATGATTCTCTCTACCCGAAGAACCCTCGTCAAAGGGCTCTCGTCGATCAACGGTTAAACTTCGATTTGGGCACTTTATACAAGAGATATATGGATCTTTACGTATGTATTTTATATATTTTAGTATGTACAATTCTATATGTTTTTTGTTTACAAATATACAAAATATTTTTTTTACTAAAAAATAATTTAAATTATTTTAATATAATAACTTAAATTATTATTAATTGCTTATATTTCGTTAGTTATTCAAAGATACATTTTCGAAACCCAACGCTTCGCACACTTTATAGCAGTCCATAGAACCATTAATCCATTTATTTATTATTTTTTTTTAGCTTCATGCTGTATTTCGCGTCTAGCATGGTAGGCAGAGGGGGCCTAGTGTTAAGACACTTCGCTCCCCCCTTTGGTGGAACTTAACTCCGTGCTATCCCTTGACAGCAGTTATCAGTTCATCCACTTATAATTTTATTTTAATTTAAATTATCTTATAGATACCGATGATATTTGCTGGCGCGCCATACAATGAAGATGCAGCAGAGAAACTAAATGAAGCCTTAGATTGGTTAAATAGCATGTTGGAAGGAAAAGCTTTTGTTGCGGGCGACAATCTTACTGTAGCTGATATTTCTATCATAGTAGTATTCTCTAACTTAGAGGTATGTAATGTTGTTATTTTTATTTATTTTGTGTAGATTTTTATTTAAAAGCAAAATCTTTTTTTCTTCCCGCATATTAGGGGTAGGCAAAGGGAACCTAATAGAAAGAGAAATTCAATGCCGCACTGTCAACCAGAGCGGGAAAATTAAAATTAATTACAGATCATTCCCCCTAATGGAAATTGAACCCATAACCACTGTATATACAGGGTAGTCAGTTACGATGAACAGATTTTATTTCTTAGGTAGATCTTACTAAGTCATCGAAAACTTTATGTAATGGTGTTTTCTTCTATCAGTATGTAGAATTTAATCGAGTTCTGGTTCTACCAAGTGTAAATTACTGAGATGCGGTAAATAGTAGCGGTCACTAGGTCAGTTTGTTTATCGCCTGATTATTTCTATTTAGCAAATGTGTATTCTGTTGCAATCATTTATAACTTCATTATAGAAATATTTGTAAAATTTATGGAATTAAGATAACTGTACAAAACGGGAAGTAATTTTAGAATATTTTTTTAGATAATATATACTCGTAAATTGTCAATTCAATGCAATTAAATGCAGTAATCAATTCTTTTTTAAGGTAACACACACTTGGTTATTAGGTAAAAGGATTAAAAAAAATTGCTAGAAAATAAAAGTGTAGTTATATATTTTCATAATAACAGCTAAATAATACAGAAGATATATGACGATATAGACATTAGATCATCTTTTAATTATGAATCATTAAAATTCTAGGATTTTGTAGTGTACTTCTCAGTTTCTCACACAAAGATAGGTGTTGGTATACGAGTATTTGGTACAAAATAACAGTAGCGCTTTGTATTACAATTACCTCATATATGCTACGTAAAATAACCTTTAGTCATTTTGTGTCTTCGAAATTATTATAAATATACCAACGTCCCTTTAAAAAGAATAGAGAACAGAAAACGGAGAATTTTCTGATTAACTAGCCGTTACCTGCTTGCGGCTTCGCCTGCATAGTTTAAAGGAAACAACTAAGGGTTGTGTATCACTAGGTTGCTCACACCACACGTACAATGAATAACTTGTAATGTAATATAACCCATAGCCGTCTTGATGAATGGACTAATTTAAAAAAAAAAACAATTTGAACCAAGTAAGCAGACGGAATTTAGTGTTAAGACACTCCGTTCCTCACTTTCCGCAGAAGTTTACGAGGCATCACGCGTTGAACTATGTAAAAGAATACTCACTTGATTTTTTGTTTATAGGCTTTCGGATTTGACATCAGTGCTCACGAAAATGTCGCAAAATGGTTCGAAAGGACGAAAAAGGAATTAGAACCTTACGGCTATGTGGAAATCGACCAGGGCGGTGCGAAAATGCTTGCCTCATTCCTGAAGAAAGATAAAAAATAATTTTATTGTTATTTCATTACCTGTGGTTGCAATAAAACGTATAGCATACCTGCTTATTGTTTTTCTTATCGTTCGTTTGCTATTGAGGTTAGGAATAGGCGCTATAGGCGTTATAAAATTAAAAATAGTTGCCACTTATTTTGATATATCCTGTTAATAAAATATTACAGCGCTTATAAAAAATTGCTAAAAACTAAAAAAATTGGGTTGCCAGTACTAGTGTTTACGCGACTGGTTGTGGGTTCGATCCTCACTCGAGGAAATGAAATATTTATTTTAATTGATCTTTGCTCTGGTGATGAGGCAAAAACGCGGCGATAAGTTCCGGCACTCAACACGCAATGCCTCTGGGATACGCCAGAAAATGGGGAACGGAGTGTTTTAACACAACTTCCCTGCCTAGGGTAAGCAGGATAGGTTGTTGGGTCAAAAACAAGATAAATGATATTTCCATTTCATACTTTGGTAAAAAACAACAAGGCACTTTTTTACCTAACCACCAACAAAAGAGAAATATAGATGTATAAAAATGAGAAATAAATAACAATTATAGTAACAAGGTGTAAGCCGTGGAAGTCCATAACTTCCGGTCGCACGAGAATATCCTGGTTGCTAGGATCACAGAGGGACAATGAATGACACCTATTGAATTAGTATCAATCCAGCATTGCTATGTTTATTCCCGTTTAATTATATTTATATGTAAACACCTCCTTAATAGTTTTCGCTTCACGCTGTATCCCGCACATAGCAGGATAGGAAGAGGGAAAGAACGGACGAACGAAGACGTGGGAACCTAATGTTATGACACACCGCTCGAATTAAGTCACTTCTGTTCCCCACTTTCCGTCGAATTCTTTAATCATTGCATATTGAGTGGCGGAACTGAACGCCGCGCTTTGCTTCGTTATCAGAGCTAGGAAATGAAAATATTTCTGAATATCTATGTAAGTAATATTAAAAAAATATGTTTACTTAAAGTTTATTTTTCTGATAAGGTTGAGTTTTTTCATTTAAAAATGGTTAAGCAACTGAATCAACAAATTTATGTAGGTACCTACTCGTACATAATTATATGAAGAAATGAATCAGGTTTACGGTACTATTTCTTAATACAAATATATCGATTATGACGTCTATTTTATTGTAAAAATAAAATATATGTTTTTATTCAAATGTTAGAAGGAAAATTTATTATACGTGTATGTTATATTAAGTATGACAGTCATAATGAATTATTGGTGCGGTTGTCACAACCAGTAGTTCAACTGAGGAGAACTCTTTTTTTATAAATGTTTTTAATATTCATTGTAGGCAAAATTATTTTGTTATATGATTGTATAGTATACAGAAACGTAAATTAAGTCAAAATACTGCAGTTTGTCAAATAAATTTAATTATTGAAATTTAGAATTAATACTAAAATATAAAAAAAAACAAAAAAAAAAAAAGACAACTAGCTGAAACAAAAATATGAAAAATAAACCGTGGCCGCCATGAAGTTAGCTGTAAATGGCTCGCAAATTAGATTTTAGAAATTTTTCTTATTTTTGATTATTTTATTCCCAACTAAACTCAAAATTTCAAAAAACCTAACCTCAAAGCAACCACAACTAGTTCAACCTACTGTACCTACATTTAACATATATAATATTTAAGAAACAACACAAATACAAATATAAATAATAAAACGGATATCTTTAAAACGTCCTTCTGGTTCGCCATACGAGTATGTTCTACGGCTGGAACAGAGGGCAGGCGTTAACACAGAACAATGCGCCGGCGCACGCGGACGGGTCGCGCCGACATACCGTTTCGCATTTTCAAAACAAAACTGACGATCGATTGTTTCGAATTGAAAAACTTAACAACACGAATAACTATAGTTAGTAACTACATACAAAATTCGTAAACATTGTGGCCGAACACCTTCGAAGCTAGTGTTTTGTATGGCGATGACGAAATTGAAAATGTAGTTTGTGCTTGTGAGAATTGAACGCTTGGATTGATTTAACTAACACGATGATTGCCGTAGGTATTTTTTTCAATTTAATCATAATAAATAAAGGTATGTTTTAAATTTATATAGATAAAACAAAAACATATAGTATTTATTATTTCAACAATGAAAAGGACGAGAGTATAGAGGATGTAATCATTATTTAATAGCCACGTTGTGTCTATTGTTGTATTGTTATCAAGGGACATCTGTATATTAGTATGTATCAAGTTTAATTAAGTATGGCGATTGTTAGGTGTGGTCCAGGTGTAATTAATGCGATAGGTATATTACCTTTATATTTTTGCTGTAGCCCGTATATAGTGAGGTAGGCAGAGGGAACCTGGTAACCTAGTGTTAAGACACGTTCCCGTTAAGATACTTCCGTTTTCTACTGTCCACCGAATTCTGAAGGCATTGCGTTTTGGATAGCGGAACTTAACGCTTTGCTTCATTGTGCCAGTGGGAATAGAATTCACAACCTGTTGAGTTTTACAGTTACTGTCGTACGCTTGTGCCCCTACGAAGTAGAACTTTTAATCTAAAAATTTTAAATCTTATCTGTTTTTTTAAATATTCATGAAAATATCCATTGTAATCATATAAATACATAATTTTTTTTAATTCATGTCGTACAAATTAGTTAGGTAGCACTCAAATAAATTATTAATTTCGGTTTATGTTAATTTTGTGTAAGTGCTTGCTTTATTTTAATAGCATAGTATCCTATATTAAAAATTTACAAATAATTTTCCTATTTATTATGACTTTAAATAATATTTTCTTTTTTTATATTTCAGAAATGTTTATTATTGAATTTAGTAATAAAAATATGCGTAGCAGTCCAGTTTTTAAACAATCCTACATCTGAAATGTCAGCTGATGAAAGAAATGTAGTGAAAAATAAAACAGTTGAGTCAGATGAGAGTGGTCATGAGGTGGAGACGGAAAATGATGATAAGAAGTTTCTGGATTTTGCTTTAAAAACTGTATTAGATCCCACTACTGTCATCATGAAAACTAATGATGGAGTAGAAAAGCTTAAAAATGAATTGGAAGAAATTGATAAATCTAATGTTACTACATTGGATAAGTTTATGGAAGAAATGGATAGGCTTAGTTTAGAAGTATGTCAATTATCGCAGAAATATCTATGGGAATACGTAACGGATGTCTCCAGTGACATTAAGAAGAATAAAATGGTAATATTTGTATAATTTAATAGAGATATTCATAAATAATTGGTAAGTATAGGTAACTTAGTAACTACTTACCGCCACGAAACTTAACGCTGAAAGAAAAATGTTAATAACAAGTATTTTTTTTCTATTGCGAGTATTACAAGACGTAAATTCAATATTTTTTTAGATTAACGTAGCTGCAGAAGAAGATGAAATAAAAAAGAAATATTGGAATATACTGAAGCAAAAATATATAATAGAATTAGCTGATATAAGTGATTCGAAATTGAAGAGAAAATTAAGAATTATAAAAGAAAGAGGAATTAATGTTCAAATGCCTCATACTAAGGTACGTTATAGTCTTTACAGAAGTGATATATACTTATGTATTGAAACTTATGAAATAGTATATAAATATGAAATTATATACTTTAGGTATGTAATTTGAGGCAGGGGCACTCGCGTGTGACTGTCAAAGCGATAGGTTGTGAGTTCGATTCTCACTGGAGATTATTTAGATTTAATATTTTCATTTATTCGGTCTGGTATCAAGACAAAGCGCGGCGTTGAGTTTCGCAACTCAACACGCAACGCTTCCAGAATTCAATGAAAATTGATTTTATTAATTATCCATTAATTAACAAAAAAATTAAAAAAAAATCTAAATTTCAAAATATTCTAGCAAAGAGAAGAAATAGATTCAATGCAGCGAATTTGGAGCCGAGTGGCCGTGTGCGCCTACAACGTAACTGAATGCAATAACGAGGATTCGCCACGAGCTATGAATGGTAAGCTATTTAAAGAATATAATAATATCTTTGATTTACGTAATTATTTTTTTTTTCAATAAATCTATTTAACTATACTAATTGCGTCCCTATCTGAGGTTTCCAAAAATGTTTTTTCTCAGCTTCACGCTGTATCCCGCACGTTGCAGGATAGGCAGAGGGAGCCTAGTGTTTAGCTTAAGACACTTCGCTTCACTTTTGCGAGTGTTACATTTTCAGTTACTCTTAGTTACATCACGGATTGTTCGTTAAAGACAAAATTCCTAAAGTATAATAAAAACCTCTTTTGACTTTTATCATGGTTTTTTTTATAAAAATCAAAGATCAGATAATAATATATAAATAATTATAATATTGAATCTATGATGTCGTAACTACATTCCATTATTAATTAATTACTTCCAGATATAATATCAATATTCAAAACAAGTGACGACACAAAAGAACTATTATATTATTGGAAAGCCTATCGAGATGCAACTGGAAAGAAAATTCGTCCCATTTTTAAGAAATACGTGATAAGAATGAACAACATCGCTATATCAGAAGACTTTACTGATGCTGGAGATATGTGGAGATATGCCTTTGAAGATGATAGTTTCGCTGAAACTGTTAATAGACTTTGGTCTGAAATAAAACCTTTTTATAATGTCTTACACGATTATGTTAGGGTTAAACTAAGAGCCCAATATGGAAAAGAATTTGGTAAAACTACTACTGTAATTCCAGCCCATCTACTTGGTAATTATTTACTTTATTAATATAAATAATATGAATAGTTCATCTAAATTAGGCAACTGCCATTTTTATATCACAAAAATTTAATTTGTATTTTTTTGCAAAGCTACAAACCAAATGCAAATTCGTCATTCCAATTCCAAAACAAGTTTTACTAATTTTCTATCCCAAATAAGAAAATAGTAGCGCCTTATAAAAAACCCAATGCAATAATACATTTTTGCTTCAGGTAATATATGGGCTCAGGATTGGCAAGCGATATTTAATAAAGTCACATTCTACCCTGACATTGATGGACCAAAATTCATAGAAAATGGAAACGGATCTTCGAAAGATTTTTTTCAAGCAGTGGACGAATTTCACAAATCATTAGGGTTTGAGAGTGCGAACGAAACATTCCAAGATGTCAATGACACGACACCAACAAGTAACTGCTTGCCATCAAGTCATGACATGTGTGATGGGTTAAATTACAAGTAATCTATTATTATTTCTTATTATTATTTTTTTTCAGCTTTATACAGTATTCCGACTGTAGCAGTGTAGGCAGGGGGATCCTAGTCAAGACCATTCCCCATTCAGTCACTTCCATTTCCCACTTTTCGCCAGTTTCTTGAGGCATTGTGCATAGAGTGGCAAGTAAAAGCCGTTCTTTGCCTGCATGTTTGAGCGAAAAAATGAGAAAAAAATATTGTATTTTTCATTCCTCAAGTGGGAATAGAACTCAAAACCGGCACTTTTACAGTTGCACGCTTGTGACCCCCACGTCACGACGGATTCATTCATTATAATTTAAAATTTAAAATTAGTGAGGTATTTTTTATATTTTCAAATGTTTTTTAGGCGAGGCCAGTCGTGGCACATGGGCACAGGCTGTGACTGTAATCTCGAGCAGTTGTGGGTTCGATCCCCATTCGAGGAAATGAAATATTTACTTAAAAATATATTTTTATTTCTTCGGTCTGGTATCGAAGCAAAGCGCGGCGTTGAGTTCTGCCACTCAATACGCAATGCCTCTAGAATTCAGCGGAAAGTGGGGAACGTAGGATCTTAACATCCGAACAAGTCCCTTTGCCTACCCTGCTGCGTGCGAGATACAACGTGAAGCTGATTTATTTTTTATTGTTTTTATTTATATACAAAAATGCAAAATACGTGTTTAATATACATACACATATATAAAACTTGCAGGATAAAATGGTGCGGTGATAATGTATCGGACGTGAGGATAAGACTGTCACGAGCTGCAAGGTTATTAGGGCACATACAATATTTCAAACACTATCGAAATCTTCAACCTCTTTATCGAGATGGACCAAACCCAGGTAAATTAAAATACCAGTTATGTATGCTAATTAGGAAGTTAAAACCTAATTTTAAGACACTCAGTTCTCCATTTTTTGTCCAAATTAAATATATTTTCTAATGTAAGGCGGAACTCAGGGCCATGTATTGTCTTCCCAGATCATAGATAAAAAAATAATTGTAATATAACCATTTTAGGAATGGGAAATCAATCCACAATCGTTGTGTTTGCAGTCAATTAATTTAAAAAATATCTAAACAATATTTTTTTTAATAAAATCTCTTTTTAATACTTAAAGAAACCTTAAAATTAGTTCCACTGCCTAAATCTTAACAAAAGCGGTCAAGTGTATATTTTATTGTCTCTATGAAGGACTGCTGCGCATGCAAATTAAAAGATCAAACATTTTCCATTGACAGCGATTAATAAACAGATGTTTTTATATCACGCACTTCACAAATACAATAACTACTTGTTATATATAACATACCTGCTTCGTTCTTTTAGACACTACTAGTTTTTCGTACTTTTAGACACTACGTAGTGCCTTATGTCAAAGTATTTTTGTCATTTTTGAAATTTTTTGCTTATCCCACTGGATTGTGAATTCATGCTTACATGTATAAGGGATAAGCAAAAATAAATCTATACGGACTTTCAATTGCAACAAAATAACTTCAAATAGAAAATTAATTTAAATAGGTATTACTAAAATAAACATTGTTAAACATTTACATCAAATATTTACATAGTACATAACATGGACGTGCCTCAGATGGATATTTGTAATTATACAGCAGGTGTTTTAACTCAAAATGTATTTATTTACATTTTTAACCTAATTGGTTAAAAGTTGTCGGTAAAATATTGCAAAAATATCCTATTTATAATAAAGATTAAATCTAAACTGATTAGAAGACAGGCCCTTGGAATAGAAGAATTTTTTGTACAAAAATATATATGTCTATGTATACTCAATAATAATATTTAGCTGAAAAATTTGGTTGGTTCAACGCGTTAATCTCGGGAACTACTGGGTCGTTACATAATACGAGTACGTTGATTGTTTGGATATATTCCTCTGTAACTGCGGTCAGATTTACCTCGATAACATGTGTCACCATTGAATTAATGTGAGCGAAGCAGCATACAAAAGCTAGTCAAAATATACAGGGAGTAAGAAACTGTAATAACTGTAACGACATAAGTGAACGGCCGATGCGTCTAGAAATCATCGACACCTTTCCTTTTGTTATAAAATATGTACCTATATCAAACAATGCGGATCGAAGTTTGTAAACGGAAAAAAAGTATTGTGCTCGTAAGGCGGCGTGAAATGATAATTAAACATAATGCATATATAATAAGATATACAAGTAATACGTATATATTATAAAAAATACCTGACCTTGTCCTTATGTTCTTACTTTCTAAATCACATGGTTGGGGAAGTTAACAGCAACTTTTTTTTCAGCTTCACGCTGAATCCCGCACATAGCAAGGTAGGGGAGGGAATCTAGTGTTAAAACACTCCGTCTCTCACTTTCCCTTGATTTCTGGACGCTTTGCGTGTTGAATGGCAGCCACGCCGTGCTTTGCCTTGACACTAGACCGAAGAAATTAAAATATTAAATACTACATTTTCTCGAGTGGGAATCGAACCCACAACCTGTCGCTTTTGTCCACGACTGGTTTGTGGAATTGAAGTGACCAAACTTCTTTTATTGATTGTATAATGGATTAGCTTTATATAATACAATAGGATATGAGGTCGTTCGAGACTTATATATTTAACTGTAATTATTTTTGCGAATGTTGACTTGGTTGGTACACCTTTGAAATGGGGTCGGTAGAATAGTTCCGTTATAAAAAGATTGCTTTTTGTTATCACAGGTGTTTAGTAACAGATAAAAATATATTTATTTTAGATATAATATTATTATGATAGTAGTTTGAGTCATGATTATTTAATTTTTAACCAAACCTACATTTATTTAATTTAATATTTGTTTTATATTATCGTATTTTAAAAATAGGCGCAGTTAGTTTCTTTTTACGATGAGTAGATAAGTAATAATGTACCTATGAGCATGTAAGCAATTTAAAATAGTGCCTTATAAAAACAGAAATATGGGGATTTACTTATTGGACGTGAGTTCCGACTACCGAGTGTTTTAAATTGATTTTAAATTGTATTTTATTTGCTTAGGCCTTATTACAGGCTTCCCTCTGGCTTACCTTACGAAAATATGAAATACTTTTAAAGGAACATATTGAAAATTTTAAAAAATATGTTAATATTCTACGTCAATAAAATATTTTAAAACGATTTTATTATGTCAAGCTGTAATAATTATATAATCACGAAACTATTATCAATAACACGTAGCTTAGGTCAGCTTCATGCTGTATCCCGCTCACAGCAGAGTAGGTAGAGGGAACCTAGCGTTAAGATACCCCACTTTCTGCCGAATTCTGGAGGCATTGCTTGGACTTAACGAGTGGCAGAACTCAACGCCGCGCGTAGTTTAGGTGGCTACACAATAATATGGTATCATCGAGCTGGTCTGGTGATAGACTCAGGACCTGAATAGTGTAACTCTGTAGAAGTATTATAAACTTTGTTTTTAACTGTATAATTATTTCAATCAATCAATCAATCAATCAAATCATTACTTACTAAATTAATATTAAAATATGTAAAAGTTGCGTCACTTTAAGCTTCATTGCAGCCTTCCACGACGCGATATCTGACATCGTAGCGGTACAAGTGACCTCGCCAAAGTATCTGCAAACCATGAACTTCGTGAAGGTACCGACTTCCTCAGAGTCCATGGTTAACCATTTATTATGGCTGGCTTTGGAGAAGTTCCCTTTGATGGCGTATGCTTATGTCTTGGATAGATGGAGATGGGACATATTCGCTAATAGTAATATGAAGGATTGGAACAAACATTGGTGGGATTTAAGGTTAGTTATTTTAATATGGCTTTGGATCTCCAGAGGCTTTACTTAGTTTTCAATGAGAATTATTATAAAAAATTTGCACCTCTATTATATTTAAATTACGTGAAAATAACAAATATATTCTTGAAAGCATGAGGACGCTATTGAGAAAATACAATATTATATATAGTTTTACTTAATTTGAGAAAAAGTCCTCATATTTTTTACAGCAGAAATTATGAATCTGAATATCTTCTATTAATTTAATATTCGCTTAGCAATTCTATTTTAATTAAGAAAATCAATTTTAAGGCTTCACGATGTGTCCCGCACATAGTAGGGTCGGCAGAGGGAATCCGGGAATTTAGTGTTAAGACACTCCGTTGCCATTAAGACACTACCGTTCTCCACTTCTCGATTAATTCTGGAAGCTAGCGTGGTGCCGCGTTTTGCCTCGACATCAGAGCGAAGAAATGGAAATATACATTTAAATAAATATTTCATCTCCTCGAGTGGGGATCGAACCCACAACCAGTCGGTTTACAGTCACACTTTGTGCCCCTGCGCCACGAGTGACCTCAGTTATCGTGTTGAAATTGATATTGCCGCTTATGTATTGATTTTTCATTATTTCATTGTTCATAATGAATAATTAACATTAATTTATAGCATGCTAAACGCTAAAGATAAAACACGTAATTACAATTTTCTTTGTATAAATATCATATTTAATTTTATAACTATAGCTATCATAGGAACGTTTTTAATAATAATAATTTAATAATTTATTGGCACAAAAAAGTATTATATCATTTTAAGATTGGTTGTTGTGGGTTCCATACCCACTTGTGGCATTTTATTTTGCAGCTTTATAGAAGAAAACCACGTTGTTTAGTTCCGCCACTCTATATCAAATGCTGAGAATTGAGACGGAAAGTAAATATCTTGACTCTATTTATATATAACTAATATTACAATTTTGTACAGAACTGAAGAAACTGGTATATCACCACCAGTTCCTCGCAACGAAAGTGACTTGGACCCAGCTGCCAAGTACCACGTGGTCTCCCACGTACAATATATCACGTAAGTTAACTTACTATTCCTAACTTCTCTTCTTCTCAGTACTAAGCACTCCAAGAATAATAAGTAAATAGTAAAAAGACAGCTATCAATAAAAATGAATATAAATAGGTTAGATAAATCTAAAGATATACCTACCTACCTACCTACGTTATATATAAAAACTTTCAAAATGTTAAATATATCTTGAGATATGTCGTTATACGAGTATATATGAGTAGGCATTTTCTTAGCAATATACACATAAAATAATAATTAATTATTTGTTTACTAAAAATAAATAATTAAGTACCTATCTATTATTCTTGTGTCGTCAAGCAAATTTAATTCCTACCAAATTTTCCTTAGTACAGTTAACAAAAACAGGTATATAATAGTTGATGCTTCTCGGCCGTTAACGCTTATCCGAGCGTGCTTGGCGTGACAAATTGTATTTACATTCTTAAAGCGTTTTAGTTGTAATTGATTTGATAATAATTATAATATAGTAGGCTTTATTTAATTAATGCCAGGAGGAAGAAGAAGAAGTAGGCTTTATTTAATTTATTAAAGTGAATTAGTACTCTATGCTAGAAATGAGTGAATTAGTTAGTACTAATTCATTCATTTATAGTGAACAGATTTACTCTTCATTCGAATTCTGGAGACATTGCGTGTTGAGTGGCGTAACCCAACGCCGCGCTCCGCCTCGACGTCAAAGGGAAGAAATGAAAATGTAAATTAAAAAAAATCATGTATTTCCTCGAGTGGAATCAAAGCCTTTACAGTCACACTCTTGTGCCCTGAATTAGTACGATGACTGAATTAGTACGATGTACTCTCTAATCTCTATACTATACATGAGTGAGTAAGTTAGTACTAATTCACTCATTTCTAGTACATAGCTGTACTCTTCATTCTACAGAGTTATGCTTAAGAAAACATATACGAAATAAACATATTATACATTTTTTTATTATGTGGTAGCAAACAGTGACTAAGTTCTTACTTTTGCAAAATACAAGACAATATTAATATGTGAACGAATTAAATTTAAACATAATATTGATCGTAAAACAAAAGCAATAAATGTTTTGTATCTTTTATGGTATATAATACTAGAGTTAAAAACATAACATTTTTTTAGTATCTATATCGTTAATTTTATGAATATAAAGAAATATTCTAAGGCCAGTTGTGGTGCAGAACCACGATGCAGTGGGTTCGATCCTCACACGAGGAAAGGAATATTTATCTAAAATTATATTTTCATTTGTTCTCTCTGGTATAGAGGCAAAGTGCGGCGTTGAGTTACTGTTACTACAGAACACAACTGTTAAATATATTCATAAATTTTATGAAAAAAAAAAACTAAAATGTACCTAATGTGAATTTATGGTATATTTTATTTCAGATATCTAATATCAAATATTTTAGAATTTCAAATACTCTCATCATTATGCAAAGCGGCAAATCACACAGGACCTTTACACGAATGCTCTCTACATGGTGTGAAGGAAGCAGGATCTTTGCTGAGGTACTTCCTTATGGCGATACAGATACTATTTTTGTCATTATAATTTTAATGTTAGCAAAGATTTTGATAAATTCATGGAAAATAACATAACTAGCTACGCCTTCCTTATTGTTAAAATAAACATAGAGATGTTAAATATTGATAGTTGACTTACCTACATACATCAATTTTAACCACTGCTAGTTAAATAGCAAATATTTACTAAATTTTCGCTTTTGAAGACCATTCTTGCATAGTAGCGCAGTTGAAAATATAAAGTCCGACCTTACTGTGTGATTTTCATAAGTTCGAATTTGTTTTAAATGCTTTTCGTACTAAATTACGTAATATGCCAACGATTTTAAGCAGTGCGCTTACAGTAGCACAAACGTACTACTGTAAGCGCAACGATTGCGAGTTTGATTCCCACTCAGGTGAAAGAAATATTCAATATTTTCATTTCCTCGCTTGGGTGGAGGGAAAGCGTGGCGTTGAGATCCGCTACTTTACACGAAATGCCTTAAGGATTTGTATAAAATTAGGGATTAGGGGTATCTTTTTGGCAAACCGAGTGTTTTAATACTAGGTTCCCTCTGAAAAAACAAATGAAATAAGTTATATTAGACAAAATTTACCTTTGCTAAAATTACGATGTTTTTTCATAGTGAGGGTATGTCTCTTGGAGCAAGTGAAGACTGGCGGACTGTCTTGAAAACAATAACAGGCGAAACGGAACTATCAACGAAAGGAATTCTAGAATATTTTGCTCCACTAAAAGATCTTCTTCAAGAGGAAACTGCTAAACTGAAAACGGCCCAAGAAGACATGGACACGAGCGCCCCAATCGTCGTTGGAATAATAGTTGTTATATTAACATTACTTATGTTTATAGTATACTGTGTGAAAAAACGGAATGTGATAACCAATTCATTGTCTGTATGCGGATTTAGCAAAAATGGTTCTCTAGACATAGTAACCCATGATATACGAGTATCTCAAGGAAAATCTAACGATATTAGCGGAGTTAGCGAGGATAAAGTTTAAAGTTTTTTGCTAGTTAAGTCGTTTTTTTTATCGTAGTCTTTTTGACTGTTCAATTTTATCCCACATAAGTACTTTAAGATGTTACTTGTAATTACTTATTTACTTTAAATTTTCAATATGCAATAAATGGTTTCGATTGTTTATTTGTGTTGTTATTATTTTTCTTGACATATAATTAATTTTACTAATTTAATAAAATAATTATTTATTTAACTAACATGTCTAGAATCGATCAATCAATTATTTTTTATCAGAAATACAATCTAAACTTCAGGACGAGGTAGAGTTAGAATATGTCACGGTCCATTAGCTCCAAAGGCTGTATGAAAGGTTGTGCCAATATTGAATTGGTGAATGATATTTTTATAATGAAAGGTTAAATAAATAAAAATAAAAGTAAATATTAAACTTTATTGTATGTAGCTTTGGCTTCACGGTTTGATTATAAATTTAATTTTAACAGGAAATGTTTTTTATAACTTTCGTTCTTGCTTCTTCTTATTTTCAATATTAAAATTACCTACACTTAAACTACAGACTCGATAATTAAATAATAAGTATAAAGAGTATTTTTATACATATAATTGTAGGTACTAAAACTGAGAACTTCCTTTTTTATGTTGGTAAATAAAAAACGAATTATTTACCAACATTAAAACATATACATATATAACGCTGAACTCGTACTGATTTTTTCTTTTTGATTTTTAGAATGTGGATTTTTAATATGTAGAGTTTAGAACTTCTTTAAAATTTATTTAGCAACTTCACATTCACTTTAGATATTTCTCAATTCTCTGAAGCTGTATAGCATTAGCTAGACCGACTTCAAAATTATAAAATATTTGTAAAATTATTTTTTTTACTTTTTAGTTCATAAAGTCGAGTTTTTTTTGTTAAAAATTAATTTATTAACAAAAACCGAGCCCATAGCTATCAAATAGTGTCAGACACTACATTTGAGACACGATGACCTTAAATTCCATAATACTTATCTATAACAAGAAATCCTTCAACAAACGATCAGAAATCACATACAATCAATAGATCGAATAAAAGATTGTGTATTTTATTTTGCATACCTATCAACCATACCATACTAATTCAATGTCATTCAACAAAAAGGCTAAAAACCCAAACAAATTCGCTTGCCCATAGAAATGGTGTATATTTGTAAACAAATATTACGTATTCAAAACCAATGATGGAAACTAAATCGTTCTGGACATCCGTTGTTCGTGGTTCTGTCGAAATAGTTAGAGTTTGAGCGGAGTATACTGCAATCAACCGATAGCTACCACTCGAGACGTACATACCGAGCGACCTGTATACGCGAAACGTCGCGAATTTAAATCCAATGGCTGTTTATTATTAAAATATATATACATATATACAAAATATATTTATAAAAAATTAATTAATTTATTGGTTTGTTGCTAAAATTGATAGTTAATTTTTTTATTAAAAAAAACCAGTGATAAGTGATGAAACTTGGTTGTGATATTTAAAAATAAAAGGGTAAGTACTGTTAATGGATCGATAGGGTAAATAAATTAAAAAGTTTTTTTTTTTATTTAAATCATTAAGAGAAAGTTAAAAGCTCGCAATTCTTGTTCCACAAACCTACTTCGATTGTTATATAAATAGAAACAATATAAAATATAAGAAAGTCACTAAAATATTCTAGTTGATA
>JAEBDU010013342.1:159822-222324 GCA_016802625.1 Heliconius numata | reverse complement strand
GAAACAATATAAAATATAAGAAAGTCACTAAAATATTCTAGTTGATACACTTTTTTAATAGAAAATCAAGTAAGGTCTTGGAAATACAAAATAAAATCTAGACATTAAAATTATAAAACCTAAATGCAATTATTTTTATCTTTATGATCATTTTAGTGTTAAAGCATAAGAGCCAAACAAATATTGTTTTAATTTCTAAATACGAAATTAAAATATTTAGAATCTAAAAAATAATTACCTATATGTTTTTCTAAAAGGCCAGTTACGCGCTAGCGCGACAGGTTGTAGGTTCGATTCTCATTCGAGAAAATTTTATGTTTAATATTTTCATTTCTCTACTCTGGTGTCGAGCATGGCGTTGAGCTCCGCCACTCAACACATAACCTTCCAGAACTTAGTGAAAAGTGAGAGGCGCAGTCTAAGTTTTAACACGAGGCTCCCTTTGCCTACCCTGCCAAATTCGTGATATTTCTATACGAAAAAGTAATAAAATACGAATAATAAAAATATTACGAGCGATGTATTGTATACTTCACTGCAAGTTTTATACAAGCTTTAATGAAAAACGGTCTCATTTCGTGGCGTTCCGTTGCCATCAGGAACTAATTTTGCATGAAATGTTAAAAATTAAAAATAAATTGAACTGATCCATCTACCACAATTTTCACAAAAATCTTTTTAATATCTTTATTTTGTTTTAGTTATTTATCGTAAGCACGAAAATAGCAAAATAAACATGAATTTTAAATTTTAAAAGTGTAATGCAAATAAATACTAAAATAAATATAATATAAAAATAAGTAAAATGAAATATGTAAAATAAAAAAATATATTGTTAAAACTAGAATGTTATTCAAATTTATTGAATTAAATTAACACTTGTCAAATTTCCAATTGTGTGTTTATATAATTTATTCCATATAATTTATTTTGGTAAACTGTGAAATAAACTATTATAATAAAATATACTAACAAAAATTATTATTAGAATCTAGTGATCACTATATTTGCTGAACGTGTTCTCTATGGAACACGTACACTACACTATAATTTATCTCAGTATTGAAAATGGTAGATATAATCTTTTTAATGAAGAAGAAGAAAAATTTACAAATTAGAAGATATACAAGTTAAAATTTGAGGAGAGTCGTGGCACACAGGCGTCAGTGTGCGGCTGAAAACTCAAAAAATTGTAGGTTCGATTTCCACTCGATGAAATGAAACATTTATTAGGTATTTTCATTTCCTCGCTCTGGTAACGAGGAAATGGACGGCGTTGAGTTCCGCCATTCAGGGGAAAATGGGGGAACGAAAGTGTCTTAATGGGATAGAAATGTTTGCACTGATTGATTGTTTGTACACTAAGTTCGCAAGTTCCTCCAGCCTACCCTGCAAAGTGCAGGAAACAGCGTGAAGCTAAAAAAGTGTTTTCAATAAACAATTAAATAAAACAGTCAGGATAAAGATCAATAAAATTACAGCTTATCATATTAAGTTGGATATCCTAAAAATGTATTTAAAAGATTAACAAAATAATATGAATACTAATTAATTCTGATTATTTAAAACGAATACACACTTGTGAATTATATTGTACATGTGATAGAGTACAAAAACGACTTACATATAAAAACTGATTTAAATAGAGTTAGTAATAATATTATCTATTTAAATTTATAAAAACAAAAGATATGAAATATTAAATGTTTTCTATTCTTTACTCTGATGTCAAGGCAAAGTGCGGCGTTTAGTTGCGCCACTCAATGAATGCTTCCAAAATTCAGATCTTCCAAATACATTATAGCCTGCTGACGAGAACTAATGGCTGTATAAAAAAAGTAAATTCGTCCAGTAATTGCGTGAAAGGACAGACAGTTTATATCCAATGTATAGAACAGATATAAGAAGCTCTCTCGATATATGTATTTCGATAAATAATAATTAGTATATAATAAAATTCTAATAATAGTCGCTAAATTATATCTAGATCTTTTATTTGAATATCTTTTAAAGTTCAATGTTGTTTACTTAGAAACTAGATCAAGGCAAACCTGAAAAAATAACATATATTTACACATATTACATACTTATGTTATTTATGTTTTTCTGTGACATTTTTTTGTTTTGACTTAAAAGATTATATAAGATTATATAAAAACGGTGTAAAGATGATGGTATCTGCCCCTAATGGGCTCTGGTATGACATGGCCTTGCTAAGTCTGTCATTCAATTGTTGCCTAACCTCATATACTCGTACTCATAATTACAGTATACTGTTTACCTACTCTCTGTTTAGATAATTGTGCAAACCAACAAAGAACAAAATGTTGCAGGATGTAGAGATTATAGTGACGAATTTTAAATAAGAGACCTCTAAGAGGCAGGGGCACTAAGTAAGTAAACGCGAGAGTTAGTGGGTTCGATTTCCATTTGAAGAAATTAATTTGCTTTGATTTCTGCAGTCGGCAAAGTGCGGTTGCGTTGCGCCACTCAACACGCAGTGCTTCCAGAATTTGGTGTAAAATGGGTAAAGAAGTTTGAAGGGTAACACTAGGTTCCCTCTGCCTAGCACGTGCCTTCTAGTGGCAGCGATAATAATATAATCTTCTTTAAACCGGTATTATGCAATGCAATTACTCAATTAACATTGCCTAGACCTTTTTTTAATGGATATTGGATAATGATGATTTATTAATGAATCATTTTATTGTTTTTTTATTTTTAATACTTGTGTATATATTGAAACTCCATATTGCATTACTTTACGAAAAATAATTTTGTTTGAAAATAATAAGAAACCTTCAATTACTTAAAATTATTTGTTTTTTTAGCTTCATGCTGAATCCCACATATAACTGAGTAAGTAGAAGGAACCTGGGACCCTAGAACTAAGTCACTCCGTTCACATTAAGATACTTCCGTTCCCCACTTTCCGCCGAATTATGAAGGCATTGAATATTAAGTGGCAGAACTCAAAGCAGCTCTATGCCTCGTTACCAGTGAAGAAATGAAAATATCTTCAAAATTCTTCGCAAGTGGGAATCGAACTTACAACCGTCGCATTTATATTCGCATTCAAATTATAAAAATAAAACATATGGGGTTGATTTTGTTCTCTAAATACATATTTGATAATTCATTTTGCACATACCAAACTTAGTTGCTTATTGGACAAGCAAAAAATGTCTGGCACGCGGTGGTACGAGCGAATGATACGAGCGAGTGTGTTTCGCGTAACTATTTAAAGGCAAATATTTTGGTTTAAATTCTACCACACATATATATTACGATATTACATCGACAGTAATATATGTTAATGTTTTAAATATTATTGTTAAAGCCTCATGTGTGAAGCGGCACCCTGTTAGACTCATTTAATAGAGTTTAGAAGAATTTAGAATCATTTTCATCTTTAGAATCATTTAATGGGACATACAGTTCATAAGGGAACGGATTGTCTTAACTAATGTAAAAAGGTAAAAGGGTAGCCAGAACAAAACTAATGTTTTCTTCTGGCTATCCTCCTATATACGGGAAACAGCGAGAAGCAAAAAAATAAAGTAAATGAGTATCATCCATAAAATCAAACAATTATTTATGACAACCTTTTAACTTTTCATCGTTTTTTCATAAATTAAACGGTTTATTTATAAACTGAATTAAATACTAATTCAGTAAGTTTTTATAATACAACTATGAATCAGTTCAGAATGAAAGACAAAAATCAATTATGTTTAAAAGTTCAAGGATTTATGCACTTCGGCTTAACGAAATGATTGAGAGGTATATACACTTTTTAAATCAGGAAACAAGTATGAGAAGTGTGTGATATAATATTAATACTTACTTAAGTATAAATAAGCTTCGTAATATATTTATTTTATAGGTGAAGGTTTTTAACTGGATCTCTTTTTGACATTTTCCTATTGTGTAACATTCTCTCTTTTTTACTATACAATCTCTTTTGTTTGTTCTTCTTAGAACGTGACATTGGTGAAGTGATTAGTGCTCAACTGATATGCTCCAACTAAGAGCTGAACTGAAGTTTCATAAATAGATTCGAATAATACATTTCCAAGATGTGAAGACTGCTACGTTTAAATTATCATGCACTTCTAAATATTTCTCTTTCCTTTTAATTACATATTTGTTTCAAATAAGACGATTTTTATGTCCGAGCTTTTGTTGTTGCGCAGGCGTACAAGTGTGGGAATGTAAACACGACAGGTTGTGGGTTCGATTCCCACTTGAGGAAATGAAAAAATAATTTTCATTTCTTCGTTTTGGTGTCGAGGCAACACGCGGCGTTGAGTTCCACTACTTAATCGGAAATGCCTCGAATTCGGCGGATAATCGGGAACGGAAGTGTCTTAATAGGAATGAAATGTCTTTATAGTAGATTCCCATGTTCGCGTAAAACTAAATAAAAGGTTCTTCCGCATCTGCAAAACGAAGCGCATCTAGTGATTATTTATTCTGTTCTCCACTTTTAGTTATTTTTTATATCTATTTTATGGTGGAATTTTACGTCACTTATCAAACGTTTATGTTTAGTTTTACATTATTATTTTATTATAATTACATACCTACATTTATTTCTTTTGCAAAAACAACATCTTATGTGTGTACTTAGATTACTTTGGTGACGTCATCATATTTTAACTATAAAGACTTGCATATTTTTTGCTTCAAGTGCGATGTACTCTGTAAAAAATAACTTGACGTTAGAGAATTACATACTGTTATACGTTCCCATATCTACTTTAAGCAGACAATAAATTAGCTTTTAAAATGATAGATGAGCTTGCTATGGACCAAGATCGAAATTTCAGTGTAAATGGAGGAAATATGGAGGAATAATGATAATGGAGGAATATGGATTCCTATTTTCGAGCTATAGATTTAGCGGTCATTCATGGCGCAGAGGCACAATCGTGTGGATGTAAACGCGACAGGTTGTGGGTTCGATTCCCACAATATTTTAATTTTTTTTCGTTCTGGTGTCGACGCAAAGCGCTGTGTTGAATTCCGCGATTTAACACGCAATGCCTCCAAAATTCGAAGAAAAGTAGGGAACGAACAACAGACTAGGTTCCTTTGTCTACCCTCCTATATGCAGGATATAGCGGAGAGCTGAAAAAAAGAAATAACATTGACTATCTCGTTTTTAAAACTATTCAAAATTTAAAGTTACGATGCAAAAGTTAGTGATAAAATTATCACGTGCATAGTTTTTGTTAAATAAAATTTAAATAGCGCTAGAGAGATCATGATAAATGAGCGAGCAACGGACTTTCGAGGTGAAGTTAATTAGAAAAATAAAATAAAATAGAATAATGTGATTAAAGAAAATAAAAACATTTTAACATAATAATAATAATAATAATTAAGCCCTTTATTCACAACCACATATTTACATTTAGTTTTGATGTTAGTCTTATATTAATGTTAGTATGAAAGATTCCGTGTTCCTAATACTAGTGTTAGTACTTTTAGTTATCCAATTCTTGGATGTGAACCCCTGTTTGGGTGAAGGCCTCCTCCATCCTTTTCCATTCCTCTCTATTTTTTGCCGCAGATGTCCAATTTAATCCCGCAATGTCTATAATATCATCAGCCCACCGTCTTTTTGGCCTGCCTACCTTTCTCCTTCCTATAGGACCTTTCCAGCTTGTAGCTTGTATGGTCCACCGTTTGTCAGAGTAGCGTGATATGTGACCTGCCCATTGCCACTTAAACTTTAGGGCTTGAGATAACGCGTCCGTTAGCTTAGTTCTACTTCTAATGACTTCGTTTCTTATTTTATGTACTTTTCTTATTTTCAATATGCTTCTTTCCATAGCCCGTTGTGTCACCTGAATTTTTTGTTTCACGTTTTTCGTAAAAATCCACGTTTGGCTAGCATACAATAGGCAAGGTAGAAGACAAACGTCAAATACAGTTTTCTTTAGATTAATGGAATAATCTCCTTTCAAAATTTCTTTGAGTGACCAAAACTTCTTCCAAGTTATATTTATTCTCCTTTCTATTTCTTCTTCATTATTTCCTTTTTTAAATGATACCTGTTTGCCCAAATATATGTAGTTTTCAACATATTCTATGTTACAATCTTTACTCTTAATGGGTATTTTAGCGCTATTCGTCATAATTTTTGTTTTACTTACATTAATTTCCAATCCTACTTTATTACTTTCTACGTCTAACGTGTTTAACATGATTTCTAGTTGTTTCGGTCTTTCGGCTAGGAGGACAATGTCATCAGCGAATCTGAGATGACTTAGAATATGACCATTAACGTAGATCCCTTGAAAGTGCCAATGTATATTATTGAACACATTTTCCAACACAGCAATAAATAGCTTTGACGACAATGGATCGCCTTGTCTCACTCCTCTCTCTATGTTTATCCGTTGCCCTCTCGATTCAAGTTTTATTGTACTTGTACAGTTAGTGTACATACTCTTTAGGGTGTTTAAGTACTTCGGATGTACCTCACACTTTTTTAAGGCATCCCAAATGGACTGGTGACTTATAGTATCGAAAGCTTTGCTGTAATCGATAAAGCCTAAATATAGTGGCTGACCGTATTCCCTATACTTTTCGATCACTAGGTCCAATGTTTGTATATGGTCTGTTGTGCTGAAGCCAGACCGAAAGCCTGCTTGTTCGATTGGTTGTTTACTGTCTATATTGCCTTTGATGCGGCCCAATATTATTGATGCAAACAGTTTGTATATGTTAGACATTAAACTAATTGGTCTATAATTTTTAATGTCCAACGGGTTGCCTTTTTTGTACAGAAGGATTATATCCGATGTGCACCATTGTTCTGGGACAGTTTCTATGTCAAGTACCATATTAAACAAACGTGTGAAATGACTCGTTAGTATGGGAGCTCCTAGTTTTATCGCTTCGTTCGTTATTCCATCGGAACCTGGGCTTCTATCTGTTTTAAGTTGTTTTATTTGATTATATACTTCTTGGTCATCTATCTTTTTTATTGTTTGAATGTTATTTGCAATGTTTGTGTGCTCTTTGGATTTACCTTCGTTGTCTCTTTTCCTGTATAAGTCCTGGTAAAATTTTGTTGCTAATTCTATTATATCCTTTCTTGACTTAGTTTCTTTATTATCATATTGTAATTTCTGAATCCAATTTTTACTTATGTTTAACTTTTTAGATGCTTTCTTTGTGCTCCTATATTTATTTAAATTTTTGGTAATTATATTTTGTCTGTAATGTCTGTAGTCCGTTTTAATTGATTTACTAACTTCTTTATATATGTTGCTTATTTTTTTCTTTATGTTTTTATCTTTATTTTTCGTATTCACTAGTTCAGATCGTCTTTTAATTAATGCTACTGTTTTATCACTAAATACTCGGTGTTGTTTTTTCTTAACGAGTTTATTCTTGCATGAGAGGCTGAAAGTTATAGCTTCTTCTAGTATGTCATAACAAGATTGGACATTTGTAGTTTCTAGTGGAATTTTAGTGATACGATGTTGAAGCTCATTTAAGAAACAGTTTGTGTCTTCTTTTGATAAATGACCTGTTGGTAGACTTCTAAAACTCTTTCTGCTCTTTTTCTGGCGATTTAAAACCAACGTTGCCCTGAGTAGCCTATGGTCCGTTGCATATTTTATGTTATTGATGACTTCATAGTTGGAAACTAATTTGGGACAGTTTGTCATTATAAAATCGATCTCATTCCTGGTATTACCGTCTGGTGACATCCATGTCCACCTTTTACTCAGTCTTTTTTTGAAGAAGGTATTGATAATTGACAGTTTGTTTTCATAGGCATAACTTATTAACTGTTCTCCCCTTTCATTTCGTAAACCATATCCATAATTTCCCATTATAAGATTTTCTTCCTTTCTAGGTTGACCAATTTTTGCATTAAAATCTCCGAGGACCAGTATTTTATCATCGGATAATTCATGAGCTGTTCTTAGATCTTTATAGAACCTTTGTATTTCAGTTTCACTGGATCGTTCTACGGGAGCATATGCTTGAATTATTGAAATGTTCACTTTATTAATTTTCAATTGTAATAATGCCACTCTTTCCGATATTCCAATAAAGTTTACTATTGTATTTTTCAAATATTTTTTAATAAGAAAGCCTACTCCATGTAAACCTTTGGTTTGTCCTATGTAACAAAAAATGTAACTTTCATCTTCTTCTATCTTACACCCTAGTCTCCTTATCAAACTCTTATCTCCTTAGAAAACATTTTAACATAATAAGTTAAAATGTTTTAAATAAAGAAACAAAAAATCAGCTTCACGCTGTATCCCGCACATAGCAGGGTAGGCAGAGGGAACCTTGTGTTGAGACAGTTCATCCCCATTTTCTCGCCTCTACGCCTCGCTTTGCCTCGACACCAGAGTGAAGAAATGAAATTATAAATTTAAATAAATATTTCATTCCCTCGACTGAGGATCGAACTCAAAACCAGTAGCATTTAAATCATACACTTGCGCCCCTGCGCCAAGACTGGCCTCAAGTTTGTCGGAGTGTCTTAACACTAGGTTCCCTCTGCCTACCCTTCCGTGTGCTGAATACAGCGTGAAACTGGTTTAATTCTAGTTTAAGTTAATATTTATTTACATATTGCTCTAGCGTTGAATATTAAGCAACACTGTAAAAAGTCGATATTGTTTACTTTCTGTGACAATATAACTCAAAGGTTTTGTGGTAAAGTAATAAAAGACGAGTTTGAATAGCATAATAGTATATAGTAATAATAATAATAATATTATGACGTTTATATTGTACTTTTTATACAATGGCTAATTGTTTTAAAATTTTATAAACAATGGGTTTTATATAAATAATAACAACTCATAGTGTAACCGTCTGTTGGTCTTTCACTGTGAGTGTTAGTTAGTAAATAATTTTATTTACTAGAAAATACCCACTAATATTAGTTCTATATTAGTTAATAACATATTTATTACTTTAATTTTCACGCTTTACGCTGTATATATTGTTTGTTGAGTGGCGGAAGTCAACGCCGCGCTTGGTCTACACACCAGTGAAGGAAATGAAAATATCAAATATTTATTTTTTTCGAATGGGTATCGAACTCACGACTGTACTTGTCGCGGTTACAATCAATTTAGTTAATTTTTTCACAATCAAAGAAGAAATGAAAAAGTAAGCTTCATTTGCTAGCTCTATGAAAAGTAAAGCAAAACATTAAAGCTTGTGTTACAAATTAAAAACAATATTTTTTAAAAAATATGTTAATTTTTCAAAGTGTTATCCCATAGATACTAAGAAAAGGAAAATATTTTACTCGCCCCCATTGGGAACCCTCTAAAGCCGGCATCGCACCTGTAGCTGTTCTGGTGTTACACGAAGTGGTGACCGGCTGTGATAACTTACAATCAGAAAACCCTATCCCTGATAAGGGATTAGGATAAGGGTTTCATTTTTTTCCTTTTGAGATACGGAACCCTAAAGAATCTAAAATTTATATTCAAATTTCGATTTTTTACATGGGTTTACTCATTGCAAAATTTAAACATTAAATATTAGTTAAATTTCGTGAGAACGACCTTGCAAGTCAGAGATGTTCATATACCAATAAGGTAAGCTGCAGTTAGATTCATTAACTTTCTGCCTTGACCCCAAATATTTATCGCAACAAATATCGTGTTAAGTTGCTAGCCATATTCTTTTTATGCATAGATATAGATAAATTTTAATTAATTTTGATATCATTGTTAATATGCTAATATACTCTTATTTTAAGATAATTATGAATAATTATGCTCAGCGACTCTAAAAGCTAGGTCATTATTTATTTGGACTAGCTAAAACGTGTCTAAAATAATAAAATATTTTTAAGATTTTAACTAAAATTTTATACTTTATAAATGTATTAAAATAAAAAAAAAACTAAAATTTCGCTAAAAGAAAAGCTTCGTGTTGTGTCGTGTCTACCTTTAATAATAATTTAATTGAATCCGGTTTCATGATCGTATTGTTAATTTCTAAGTGCAAAGCGCGTCGTTGAGTTCTGCCACTCAACACGCAATGCCTGTAGAATTCCGCAGAAAGTGGAGAACGGAGTGTTTTAACAGAAGGTTCCCTCTGCCTGCTGTGTGCGGGATAAAGCGTGAAGCTGATTTATTTGCTTTAATTTATTTATTTCTAAGATAAACCAATCTTACATCTATCCAGTTAATTAGTAATTATTTTCTGTACAGTGAAAAGCAAGTACAAGGATTTTTTTTAAGGAATCTAGTGTTTGCTTTTAGTGCTTTTTATTTGCCGCTACGCACAGAATGGAGTATGAACCTATTACTCAGTACTCTCAAGCTATTTAAACTTAGTATGTATTTATTTTGTAAATCTGATAGCAGTAATTAAGTATTAGTGACAAGGCCGAAGCTATTCTTAAGTTACTTCAGAATTCTGAGTGAATGGTGTGCCCCGTGCAGCCTGTGCTGCAGTTATTTACGCTAACTGTCTAGACTCTAAGTTAACTTTACTTTTTGCTCATTTACTTATATTTATAATTTATTAATATGCTAGTGGCATATAATCAAGTAAAAATTTCAATGGAATCTGCTCTGGACGTTTGGAAATGTATGCTGATAAAACAATTCTATCTATTTCCTATTTCCTATTTTAATATTTTGGCTAAAATTGCCTAAAACATAGACTCCATTAAGATACTTAAGTTACCCACTTCCTTCAGTCATATTAATATCCGAGTAATGTAAGTGTATTAACATATCTAACTTTTAGCGGTATGTCTGTAAATTTGTAAAATATATAACTGCTTTATATTTTTTCAGCCCTACGCATTATACAGCGTGTAGTAGGGTCGGTAGAGGGAGTCTAGTGTTAAGACACTACGCTCCCCACTTTCCGCTGAATTCTGCAGGCATTGCGTGTTGTGTGGCGTGTCTTTTGCCTTTGCCTATTTTTTGAAAATATTAAAATATTAACTATTTCATTTCCTCGAGTGGACCTTTCTCTCGTTTACAATCTTATGTTTGGGCCTCATCTCAGGCCATAGAGCCTAGCCTCAATAGTGCCTTATTGAATTTCTTCAGTTTTCTTTAATTTTTTTCTTCATAAATAACATAGTTTTACAATGTTGATATAAAAATTGTAATATACATATTATTAAATCGTCGCCATTAAGTGTTTAGTCTCGCCAAAGTAATCACGAGCTATCAAAGTTAAAATTTACGTAACAAGATAACGTATTCTTATTGTATTGTATTCCTTTTCCTGCATTTTGCATGTGTCAAGGCTTTTGAACTTTTGATATTTTTGCCAATTTATTAGACATTGTAATAGTTAATTGGACTTCCTTTTAGGAACTTTACTAAATTTTAATTTTAAAAAAATATATGTAAACATATGATTATTATTATGATTATTTATTATATTTTTATTAATATATGTGATAAAAAATCTATGAAATAGATTTTTTTACCCTACTTTATGCAACTAGAAACCACATTTATTGTTTAGTATAAAATTTTAAGTATATCATGATTCAGATTTACCCTTTTAAATTACACTTGGTTACAAGTAGAGAATATTATAAATGATATTTCATTTTTTACTTAATTATAACCAATTTATTATAATTATATTATATTATATAATTATAATTTTTTTAATTATAATTATATTATTATAATTAGAAAAATTAAAAAAATACGGAACGAGATTTAAAACTTAAAATTTTTCGAACCCGCTTTTGGAAACGGACCAAGCACTCTTACCACTTTGTAGCGACAAAGATTAGAGAAATTCTTACAAGTTTCCGAAACCGAAAACATATGAACTACTTATTTTTTCTTTGTTTATTATCCTTAACACTTTCTTCTTTTATTTGGGTTGTTTATTTTAGTTTTCTAAGTGTGTCATAATTTCTAATTTGCATACATATGGTATAAGTAATAACCGAAACAAACCTTTTGTTAGAATTGTTAACATAAAATGCGTGAAATATGTATTGTGTATTTTAACACATAATTAAATTTAATATTTTTAATATTTTTTTTTGTCATCTTCATCCTGGCTCCTAAGGGACCATGAGGACCTAATGCTAAGGCAGTTCCATTTCTTTATTTCCATAAATTTATGGAGGCTTTGCGTATTAAGTGACGGAACCCAACGCCGAACTTTGCCTCGTTACAGTCGCACGCTTGTGCCCTTGCGCCCTGGCCTGAATTTTTAATATTTGTTATTAGTGAATATATAAATTTAAATGACAATTATTAATTACGATTTCATCTTTATGTTCTTATTTACAATTATAATTATTAAGAATATAAATATTTTGTATATACAATAATATTTACTTATGTAAATATGGTTTTTAACTTAATACTATAGATATTTTTTGATTTAGTCTGTTTCATTGCGAATCTAATAAATTCATACAAAAAAATGCCTACCTTCATACTTTAGAACTAAATAGATATAGAAATAATCTCATTTAAGAAATTATAACAAAAAATTTAAATAAGAGACCTTAGTAGCGCAGCGGCACAAGGGTGTGACTGTAACGCGACGGTTGTGGGTTCGATCCCCACTCGACGGAAGTGAAATATTTATTTACGTTTATATTTCCAATTCTTCGCTCTGGTGTCGAGGCAAAGCGCGGCGTTGAGTTCTGCCACTCAGCACGCAATGCCTCCAGAATTCGACACCAGGTTTCCTCTGCCTACCCTGCTGTGCGCGGGATACAGCGTGAAGCTGATTTAATTTAATTTAATTTTAATTTAATTTAAATAATAGAAATGCTCACATCAGCACATACAATTTACAAATCTTTCCTCGAACTAACCTTGGCAAGGAACACGGAATCGACTGGACGAGGCCGATGCGATGACACCGCTATACAGTTTTTGTTAGCCTGTATTGACGAGATGTCCTCAAGGTCCATATGATCTCTGCATCCGCATAAATATAAAAAAACGGAGACTTAATATGCTTAGCATTATTGAACAATCAGATAATTAACTCTTCCTAATTCTGTTCATGTGAACATAATTAGGAAGAGTTAATTATCTAAATGTTTCAATTCGAGAAGACGAAGTATAATATAGTAAGAGACTAAAATAGAATTTGAGGCCACTAGTGGCGCAGAGGCAAGTAAGCGAGGCGGATTGTGGGTTCAATTCCAATGAAAAAAATATGAAATATTTAATTTCCTCGCTCTGGCTAAGCGCGGAGTCGAAATCCACCATAAATAAATGCAATGTGTGTAGAATTCGGATGAAAATGGGGAAAGGGAATTCATTTTCAAATTGCTCTATTCCAAATTATAATATATTTTTTTATTTATCGATAGTGGTTTATTGCTTTCTGAAAGATACCGGAGAATCTATCCACAGTCGCAAAACATAGGCAAACTTTATTGCTAAACCAAGATGTTGAAGTTTCAATTTCATTCACCTAACTTATAGCTAAAACTAACGAATACGCGGACTCGCCTGCTTAAAGTAATTTTTATCATCTTCTTCGTCGTTTTCTTCATTACTAAAGGTGGTACCCGTTCTGGTAGGTCTTGGTGGAGAAGCTAACGAGATGCTTCCACGCCTGTTCTCGGCTTGACTTAAAGCGAACAATTTTATACTATAACATTTATAGAGAATTGTTATATTAGAGCCAAACTGACTGACTTAATATTATCATTTAATTAATATTATGTATAGCTTAGTATGTTTATTTTTACAAAGGAAATAAATTAACGCAGTTTTTAGACGTGCTTAGCTTGCTGAACCATTAAATTAAATTCTATTGAAATTGACGTCAGAGGTTGTAATCGTTTGGATATATCCGTGTCGTATCTACTTTACTTACTTGCACATATAAGAATGTTTTTAAAATATATATAAAAGTACTGTGAAAAATCAAAATGTAATTCCGTGCCTTCATGAGAAACATGGACATTGAGGCCAGTCGTGGTGCAGAGGCACAGATCCAGGCGCTGTAAAAGCGACTGGTTGTGGGTTCGAACCCCACTCGAGGACATGAAATATTTATTTTAAATGTATATTCCCATTTCTTCGCTCTGTGTCTCCTCTGGTGTCGAGGTAAAACGCGGCGTTGAGTTTTGCCACCCAACACGCAATGCCTCCAGAATTCGGCATAAAGTGGGGAACGGTCTAAACACTGGGTTCCCTCTGCCTACCCAGCTGTGTGCGGGATACAGCGTGAATACGATTTAATTTTTTAATTTTTTATTTTATGAAGAACAACGACATAAAACATGGCGTCTAGGTAAAGTTAATTCTGTCTTGTGTTCAGATGATTACAATAAGCACGCAGTAATCATGAGGTGATTACCGCGTCCGGTGTTTACTGCGTTAGCGCATTTAACAATCAAATGTACAAAAGTTTGCCGAACGACAAGCCAAATTGGTATCTACTGAAATTTGTCAAATTAATTGGAACATGTTCTAAACATGTTTTCCTCATGTGCTTATTTATTTAATATCATAAAAAATGACAATCCATTACTGGATCATGTTATTTACATGTTGTATGGTCAATGTAATTTACAGTGTTTTTTGTTTCAGTTCCGTGAGAAGCCACAATGACTCTGAATGATGCCAAAAAAACTGGAAAAGACAATGAGGCTTCGGAAAAACCCTATAAAGCTAACGGAGGCAGTAACTTAAATGCAAATGATGCTATTAGAAATAGTTTTAAAAATAAAATGGAGAAAGAAAAGACTAGTATAAAAAATAATGTCAGAGAGATAGAAAACATAGAGTTAAATATATTTCAAAAGGCAAGACAAATGATGTCATTAATCACCGTTGAACCTATTCTAGCATGCTACGTAATGCCATCCGTCCTTTCAGCTTTAGCAACACAGAATTTATATTTAGAAAAAGCTTGTAGAGTTAATTTAGGTTTCGATCACCATATATGCGATGCTCTTACTAAAAGGCAAACAGCTAATTACACATTTGAAGAAGAAGCAGTACAAACCTTGGTTGCCTCAGTTGCTGGATGGAAAACAGTATTACAATCATTTCTACCATGTGGTATACTAATATTTCTAGGAGCATATAGCGACAGAGTCGGTCAAAGAAAGTTCTGCATGCTTTTACCTATTGTTGGAGAATTCTTAACCAGTATAGGTCTGATAATTAATACTTACTTCTTTCACGAATTACCGGTAGAAGTAGCTGCTGTGACAGAAGCAATATTTCCTGCTTTGACTGGTGGCTGGTTCACTATGTTCATGGGTGTGTTTAGTTATATAGCCGATGTAACCACTGAGGAACAAAGGACGCTGAGAATAGGAATAGTTAATCTATTTTATTCTTTGGGAGTGCCAGTAGGAGCGGCTCTTAGTGGAATTTTGGTGCGCAAAATTGGATTATACGGTGTATTCTCGTTGAGTGCCAGTTTGTACGTCATGAGCTTCTTCTATGGATTTTATAGGATAAAGGAAGTTAAAAGGGACGATCTCAATGTGGTACGTATAGTTTATTATTTCTATTATATCTTTTATACAACGCTTTGTCTAACCAGAATAAAAAATAATGTATAAAAACTGGAATTTAACTCCAGAATCATCGTTTTACTAATAAATACTTCCCAGCGCCATGTTGCCTACATATCTTGTTAAATTATACAATCTTGAAAATTTTAAAGTAAACATTGAGCTGGTACCTAATAAGTACATATTAGTTTTAAGTGGGGATTTCCCTCTTTCGAAATGAACTCACGCTTTGAAATGCCAATACAAAAACCTGGTAAGAGGTGGCTAATGAATTGGCGTTGCGTCTTCACTTACATAAGAGGTCACGAGTTCAATGGCTAAATCAGACCATCGAGCGTAACAATAGAAAAAGTCCGTCAACTTGACCCACTTCGATGTCACTCTATCTCTCGCTTGAAAGGAAGGACTCTGGTCATGCTCCGGGAAACAAAATATATTCTAGACGATATTTCTCTATACAAATATTATGTATTTGGATATGCTAATAGTGGTAGTTGGTTATTAAAATGTGATGTCGAAATATTATTTTCTTCAAAATAAGGAACTAATTTTTATGATAACCTAAGCATTAGGTAATTTCTAGGTTTCATTATTCTAGCTAATCTATATATATAAAATCGAAAGGTCACTCACTCATCACGAAATCTCAGAAACTACAAGTGCTAGGAATCTCAAATTTTGCATAAGAGTTATTTACAGGACGTTGGTGTGCAATATTCGACTTCTAAGGGGTTGTTTTTGGGGTTGAAAGTTTGTATGAAACTTCGTTACTACAAATGCTAGGAGTCTCAAATTTTGCATGGACGTCGCTTATAGGACGTAGGTACTCATGGAAACAGAAATTAATAATAACGTAGTTCACGCAGGCGAAGCCGCGGGCGGGCCGATAGTATTTAATATACACAAATATTTTGTAATTAATTGGAAGTTTAGAAAATCATTATCGTTGTTATTATTATATATAGTTACCATCTTTAAAATTTTACATTTCAAAGCTGTGTCGTAGGTTAGTTTTATTCGGTTAATAGAATAATAATGATTGGAGCAATTTCCAGTACCTTCGCTATACTAGCAGTTTTGAATTACCTAGATTAAGATCTAAGTACTAACAGACGTATGATCCTATACATAATTAAGTGCGACCTTTTTATGTTATTCTTAGAAAATTGACATCAGCTTTAACAATTAATTATGGAGTGTTCGGTACATAATATATACTTTAGATTAAATAAAAAAAAAATGTAAATAGCTTCACGCTGTATCCCGCTTGGAGCAGGATAAGCACGAAGTCTATGTTAAGACATTCCACTCTCCACTCTCGCCGTTTTATGGAGGCATTGCGTGTTACATGGCGACACCAGAGCGAAGAAATGGAAATATGTTAAATAAATATTTCATATTTTACATCCTCGAGTGGAAATCGAACGCACAATCGTCGCGTTACAGTCACATCCTTCTACGGCGACGATTTTAAAATATTAAGGAAAACAAAATAACCGCAAATATAAAATTAGGTACCTACTGTAAAATGAAATGGAAATTGGTCACACTATATGAAAATTTAATTAGGACTCAGACGTAAACCAATTCTTAGTAGTTACAGTAGACATTTATTTAGAAAAAACAAGAAACCTTCCCGCTGGTTTTTACGTTTTGGTTACTTTGGCATATTTAAAACAGAATAAAATAATTTCCGGCGTTGAGTTCCGCCACTCAAGACGCAATGCCTCTAAAAAAGTGTCGGAAAGTGAGGAACGGAGTGTTTTAACACTAGGTTCCCCCTGGCTACCCTGCTGTGTGCGGGATACAGCGTGAAGCGGATTTCTATGAGTGCAAAAATATTCTCCAAGTAAATGTAGGCTATATTATTTGTAAAGATAATACAAATTGCAAAACGTTGTAGAATGTTTTAAACTTAGCTAAAGCACAATTATTAGAACTCGCGAGCTACAGTTAGTTTTAGAAATTATTGTATATTAGCAATCATTGTAAATATAACTTCCTATAACATAATAACTAAGTGCAATGCAAAGTAAAATAATATATATATATAAAATTATATATATATATATATATACATGTTCTTAAAACTTTTGTGCTAGTTTCATCACGTAAAGTAGATTGTATGCAGTTTGGTAATTACTTTTAAAACTTGTATTGCAAAAGTTTTTATCGATTTGCATTTATTTGGTAAGACAATTGAAATTTATGTAATTTTTATGTTTCTTTGATGGCTCTCGTAATATTGATTCCATTGAGATTGTTGTTTTTCTAGATATTTCAAGAACAGTCACGCAAGCGCCATAAATATGATGAATTAAGATAAACTCTGTAGAAATATAAATTGACCAATAAATTTTGTTATTTATTGTTTCACTTTTAATTCTGCGGCTACCTGTTTCGTAGAGAGCTTTTAGTAACCGGTACCATATAAAAAATATATTTAAAAATCAATCTCATTTTAAAGTATTTCTTTAATTGGATCAAAGAGATTTTAATTTTTTATGAGGCCATTTATGGCGCAAGGGCGCAAAGCGGGGGGTTTTGAGTTCGATTCCCACTTGAGAAAGTTTTTATATTTAATATTTTAATTTTTTCGCTCTATTGCCAAAGCGAGGCGTTGATTCCGATTCCGCCACTCAACGTGCTATGCCCCCAGAATTCAGCGGAAAATGGGGAATGGAGTGACTTAACATTAGGTTCCCTTACCTTCCCTCCTGTGCGCGGGTAAATCGTCTCGCAAAAAATATAAAAACAAATAATTAATAATAATTTATATTTTGTTTTAGAAAAAATCCGCAAACTGCTGTGAATGGCTGAGGACTTTCTTCGACACGCAGTACGTAAAAGATACTCTGATGGTGGCGTTCAAGCCGGGTCCTAACAACCGAAGGTTGAGGGTAATCATGCTTGTGGTTGTCCTGTGTGTTGTTATAGGTCCTATATATGGTAAGTTTTAAGTATTTTTATGTTTTTTTGCTTATTACCTATAATTTTTTATTTATATTTGGAAATACTAATAAAATTTGAATTATGCCTTTACGCTTCTATAGCAGAGAGAGCAGAGAGAATCTCTTGAGTTAGTCTGTAAATTGTAAAGTATTAAATCGTGGCTTATAGAACTCCACGACCCTGTTTGTTTTTTTTTTGTATCTCGTACTTAGTTACGAGGTAAGCAGAGGGAGTCTGGGAACCTAGTGTTAAGACATTCCGTTCCTATTAAGACACTTCTGATCCAATATAACATAATTATATTTTTTACCAAAAAACACCGACTTCTTTTATTTCAACCGGATCCGATAATCAGGATACCATGGACTCATGGATACCATTGTGAGAAATGGACCAAATTAAAATGGGACCACCATCAAAATCTGTTCACCCAGTCATAAGTTCTAAGATAACAAACATAAAAAAATATAATCAAATTGAGAACCTCCTCCTTTTACAGAAGTTGGTTAAAAATAATAATAAACTATAGAAGTTTTTACTATATTTAAATTTGCTTCAGTCAATTGCAAGTCTTACGAGTATAACGCGATACAGTTCATTTCCTATTTTGTTCATAAGTAATTTACATAATTTTATAATATTATAAAATATATATAATATATTTTAATTGAAAAAAAATAACAATTAAAAATAACAATAGTTTATTATTAAAGCACCTGCAGTTCGCTAGTTATTACATAGAACGAATTATACAGGGTGAGTCATATTGAACTTTCCGATTTCAATAAGGTGTGTATTAAAAACAAAGCGACATGCAGTAAAAATTATTTTATTGTTTGAAAGCACATAACATGCAGTTTTAATTTAGTTGGTTTTAAAAATGATATCCTGTAAATGTCTACCTCCATTGACCACACACTGCTGAAGCCTTTCCCGGAAGTTGTCCATTACTCGTCGAGTCATATTCAGCGGAATAGCATTGATTTCTTCCGTGATTGCAGCCTTCAGTTCATCGATGGTTCGGGGACGATGCGTGTACACCTTTTCCTTCAGGTAACCCCAGAGAAAGAAATCGCAGGGGGTTAAATCAGGTGATCTCGGCGGCCACCCAACGTCACCTCGCAAAGAAATGAGATGACCGGGAAACATTTGTCGCAGGATTTCCATTGAACGCCTGGATGTATGGGCTGTAGCACCATCTTGTTGGAACCAGATGTTATCGTTGTCATGATTCTGCGTTAATTCCTCCAATTTCGGTTTCAGAAAAGGGATCACGTCGACCAATAGCAAAATGTAAACGGAACGCACGCTGTGTTGTGATCACGGAGCCGCCATTTTTAATAAACTCTTCAACTACGAACGCACGATGTTGTCCCGACCAAGCCATTGCTCACACTAAAACTGCATGTCATGGCGCGTCTAATGACACCATCCCCACCCTTCTACTCCTTCCCTTCTTCGTGCAACGTCCTTCCAAAACCGGAAAGTTCAATATGACTCACCCTGTATAACTAGGAAATGTTAGGTAGTTAAATCTACGTGCTTTTTAAGCAATTGTAAACCTAATAGCCTATTATTTATAACTTTTTTATAGCTTCACGCTGTATCCCGCACGTAGTGGGACCTGGCAACCTAGTGTTAAGACACTCCGTTTTCATTAAAACGCTTCCGTCCTTTATTTTCAAGGAAATCAACCCGCAATAGTTAATATTTCTTTTTCTCGAGTGGGAATCGAAGGCACGACCTGTCGTGTTTACAGACACACGCTGTTGACCCAGCACCACAACTGGTCTGGTCGCTATTCATATGTTATTTTTGTATATCTTCTGAATAGATTTTTAGGAGATTAAAAGGGGGCTATTAATACCGTAACGCTTCGAGTGTTTTAGGTATTTCAACAAAGCCTATTGTTATTTCATGGTACAAGATACGTATGTTATTTATTATTAGTGTTCGTATACATTCTATTATTTATTTCGTGGGAACCTTTTATTGTAAGAGGATGAAAAAAATATAAACGTTTACAAATAGTATATCAGTATTCATATTCAATATAAATTAATTGAATATTATTGCTTGTTTCTTTCGTAACTAAGTAAAACATATTATTTTAAACATTTCTTAAAGGCATCGCGAAATGCGTTCTTAGAACTCGCTCTATAGTTTTTATATGTAGACGTAATATTATATAGGTGTTTCCATGTACCGTTGATCCATCGATGGAGCAACCTGTATATCTGTTAAAAGCTTATATAATAATTTTTATCTACTTTCTTTTATCAGAATTCCCAATATTTTAAAATAAAAACTCATTACATTAATGTTAAAAACTTATTAAACGTTATATCCGGGTGTGTTTACAGTTTGTATTATGTAAAATTTAAATCTGTGCCATGGTAAAAGTCTGTCAATATTTTACATAAGAACATTTAAGTATGCGGTTTAGGTTTAAGACTAGGTATATTTCGTAAAGAAAATGAAGTTAAAATTGTTTTGCTAACATAAATATGAGAAATTTTGCGAATCTTATTTTTTTATTTTGTATTAAAAGAGGTCAGCACGGTATTTAGTTAAATAAAAATTACCTGAGTTAGAAATTAACAGAATTACTGTTAAAATAATTAAAGTAACTTTTGTAATACTTTTTTTCTATTAAATTAACTAAAGTTAAGTATTAAATATATATCACATATTTACAAAATAAAAAAATAATTATGTAAAGCACTTATAATAAAATAAATTAATATAACAATTAAGAGAAAAGTAATGGAAGGGGCACAAATGTGTGACTGTTAACGTGACTGGTTGTGAAAAAATAAATAATTTTTCCATAGAAATTTTTTTGCTTCATAAAATAAATCATAGAATTATTATAATATATCATTAAGCGAGATTCTTTATTTAAAACAATGAATAATATAATAATAAACATGGGAATGACATCATCATCATCATCATCAACAGCCATCTTTTGTCCACTGCTGGACATAGACCTTTCCCAATTCTCGCCACGACATTCGATCCTCAGCTTTTCGGACCTATCCGTTTATGTTTATCAGGAATGACATATTGCTAATTAAATAGAAAATAAATTACTATAGAGTTTGATTTTTTTTCTAAATTTCACGCTGTATCTCACATAACACGAGTACACTACCCGTTTTAATACACTGCCCCCCACTTTTCAGGCATTGCATGTTTAGAGGCGTAACTCAACGCCGTTATTCCCTTTGATTCTTTTAATATATACCTATAGTATATTTTTAACATATTATTATTCACAGGTGAGATGTCAGTAATGTATTTGTTTACGAGATACCGTTTTAACTGGAACGAAGTGGATTTCAGCATGTTTTCTACTTACGCTATGTGCACTTCCTTAGTGGGTACGTATTATTGTAATAATAGAGGCCTATTTAGTAGCACAGTGTATCCTTATACTGTAACCTTATAACCTGATGATATTGTGAACTAACCTCTAGGTTTCTATGAAACAATGTCTTTTTGTTACTTTTTTAGTAACTGATGTAATGGTAGAATTATTTTCTGTTCGTATATTTAACTTCAAATTATTTTGTTGGCATATAATTATTATAAATGCATAAAAATGACAAATTGTTATAGTGACAATGTTGCGAAAATAGCTAGTAGTTTGTATATAATAGGTATATAATGTAATATAATATTATGGTTTTTAAAGTGGGTATAGAAATTAACTGCCTACAGTGTTTTTTAAATATATAGTTTAAAGACCTTAGAAAAATCTAGAAAGGGTAGTGAAATTTGGACGACGTAAAACCTAGAACTAATCTATTCTTTTGTATGATGATATACTTATATGATATTTTTGTAAATAAAATATTTGTTGCACAAGAAATCTAATATGAAAGAATTCAACTGTATCTATAGTATTTTTTCCAATCACAAAATAATGATACAGCAATACCTACAAATACAATATAGTCACTAAATTCAAATTACAAAGTTAACCAAGCAATTTTTTTGTTTAGAATTTAAGAATTCTATAAGTCATTATTATATAAGTATAATAATGAAAAATGCATCCGGGTAGAGGCGGGTTCTCAATAATTACATTCCAAAAATATTTCTTAAAATTATTAAAGTTAATCAAAATAGTTTTGTTTCATCTTAATATTCATTTGTTTTTTCGCAGGTACGCTGTTCTCCGTCGGCGTGTTCAGTCATTTGTTGAAATTTGACGACGCCATTATAGGAGTTATTTCTTGTACCAGCAAGATCTTATCTGGATTTATGTATGCGTTTGCTACTAAAACTTGGCAAATATATATAGGTAAACTTTGATATATTATAAAGTTGATTCTATACTAGCTTAATACTTATTTTTACGGCAGTTTTTATTTGCTTTCAGTATCATATTTATCAATATCACATAGTCCTATGCTTTAACCAAGGAAGCCACTAACTTCTAAAATAAACAGTATAATTATATTTATTTAGAAGTTAGTTGCTAATAAAATGTATGAATATTTTTTTTATTATTTTATTTATTTTCTGTACTATATTTTTTATTTATTTTTTCCATTAAATCCATCTTACTAAAGATTAACATCAACATATTATATATTTAATGAAATATATTATTTTTTTCCTGAAGTTAACGTTCAAATAAATTTTATTGTATTTTTACTGCATTGCTTTTTATATTTTTAAGTATAGATTACTTTTTATTACTATTTATAGTATGCTACTTATAGTTCAATTTGCAGTAGTATTTTTATAATTAATTCCTTACATTTTAGCTCCTCTTATTGAAATCTTCAATGGCACTTCGTTTATTGCAATGAGGTCGATGGTATCGAAGTTAGTCGAGAGGGATGAATTAGGTAAGACATCTAACTTTATATCTATATCTATATATATAAAATCGAAAGGTCACTCTCTCATCACGAAATCTCAGAAACTACAAGTGCTAGGAATCTGAAATTTTGGCATAGGAGTTACTTATAGGACGTAGGTGCTCGCTAAGACGGGAATTTGCAATATTCGACTTCTAATGGGTTGTTTTTCGGGTTGAAAGTTTGTATGAAACTTTGTAACTACAAATGCTATGAGTCTCAAATTTTGCATGGACGTCACTTATAGGACGTAGGTACTCATGGAGACAGAAATTAATAAAATCGAAGTTCACGCAGGCGAAGCTACGGGCGGGCAGCTAGTCTATTTATAGAATTGTAAGTTAAGTTTATGATAGAAACTGGTATTTAGTTTCTTATTTCAAATCTATGTGTACCTGCATAAGTAATAAACAGGTTAATTTCTAACTACTTTCCCTATAAATATTGGTAAGGTATCTAATATACCTTACCAGATCCTCAATGGAAGAGCTAGTGGATTGAAATTTTGTGAAGACCTAATATATATATATACTTCTTCATCATTCTTTGTAACTCATAAATTCTACCATAGTATCAATGTTAGTTGATGTTCCTCATATTCTCCGTTAAACAATAAAGGAAAAGTGTTTTGCTTCTAGCCTTTGGAGGAAAATGGAGCGGTCATTTGGCCGTGAATGTAATGAGTGGTAAAAGATATAGTTAAAAAACATAAATTATATTTAATATCTCACTTAGCAATTGTAGGTCAACGGGAAGTAGAATTAAAAGTTTACGGTCGTACCTATGGTCTCCCCTTTTCGCCAAATACTGAAGGCTTTTCGTGTTGAGTGGCGGAACTCAACGCCGCACGTGTTTGCCGTGCCGTTTGCCGTGTTACGCGAGGAAAATGAAAATTTTGCATGGGAATCGAACCCACAACTTGTTGAGTTTAATAAACTACAAATATCTAAATCTCACCACTCAACTCGCAATGTCTTCCATTCTGGTAAAAAATGGAGAACTATTTAAGTGGCTTAACACTGGGTTCTCACTAAGAATAGTGTCTTAACAAAGTATTTAATTTGTGAATATTTTTTCAGGTAAAGTAAATTCATTTTTCGGTGTTGCCGAAGCAATGATGCCGTTAGTGTACGCGCCCATGTATACCACAGTGTACACAGCTACTATTAAGACATTTCCTGGAGCCTTCTTCCTGTTAGGTGGTGGACTTACTGTGCCAGCTGTACTTATATTCTTGTGAGTTTTTAATATGTCTTACAAATCTATTTAATGTGTTTTCTATAAGAAATAAATTACTTGTAGGTAATAATAATACCTAAAATTGTGTTAAACTTAAAAGTTCGTTTTTTTTTATGTGCTTTCGTAGGTATACTTATTTGTATTTGCTAGAGACTTGGTAAAGCAAAAAAGGAACTTTTTGCTGCAATTTCTTTTATTTGATTATCATATTTTATTTAAGGCCTTAAACTGAAAACTAGAATTTATTAAAAAAACAGTAAGTTAAATATTTAGCTCATAATTCGTCATAGTTTTCAACAACCTGGAGAAGAGCGCTCTACTTCATAGCAAAGTTATTTATAAGGTTAGATTATTTTATGTTATTTTTGGAGTCCGTACTGATGTAAGCATTTTTTCTATAGAAAAAAAGTTATCCATATATAAAAGGGTATGTCAATTTTTCATAATTCATATCATGTCTTTAATGTTCGAATGTATCAACGTGATTAAAATAAAATATATACCATTACTTCTTCGCCATAAATAAAGAACTGAACTGAACTACCATTACTTCTAATAAAGGTAGAAGACAATGACTATTGAACATCAAAATCTATATCTATACTTATAATAAAATTGTAAACGATTGGTGTCTGTACTTGGAAGATATAAAAAAAATAACGGCATTTAATAGTATAATAGAACCAAAAACAATGAATTAATTTTTTTTTGTCTATATCTTATGAGTTTTAACTGACCTATTTGCAGTTTTCACGATTGTATTTTGGCTAGCTTCTTTTATTTTTAATGTTTGTTTTGTTTTAATCGGCTTTATAAATTAAAAAGTTACACCATTTTTGAATTAGCTAAAACTTTACTTTTTAATGTAGGTTGTTTTTAAAATGATATTATTACTAGAAAATAATTGTAAGGCAGATTAGTAAATTAATAATTATGTAGTTCAAGCGGGTAGAAAAGCGAGCTGGTCGCTAGTTCGCATAATTGCCTATAATTTCATAGGTACATACAAACACAAAACATACAGTCGAGTTAATCCTCCTTCTTTTAGTCGGAAATTACAACTATAACATAATTACTACTATCAAATGGAATAAAGAATTTCCCATTTTATTCGTACTTGGTTTTCCTAAATAAGTAGGTATATATTTTTTATTTGATTATATTTATTGCCTTTAGTAGAAGAGGGTCCCTGAACTGCAGCCCAAACAATACCTTAATCGGTCTGCTTCTATATCTAGGAACACTTAGAAAGACTGTATTTGATAAATATCTTAACTTTTTCTTTGATTTCTTTCCAGATGGTTGTATTTGGCGAATAAGAAGCATGGCAATGCAACACATCAAGAAAATATAAAAAATCCAAAAACAGACGACATGCCGGTGAAAAACGGCATTGAAAATAAAGCTTTTGAGGCTGAAGATAGTAAAATACCTTCTAAGTTGGATGCCAACCAGGCACAAATGGCTGACACCTTGGAAAGTAGTGTGAACCAATCACAAATAGAAATGGGCTTCACTGAAAGTATGCTTTGTACTAGTAAGTTATAATTCGAAATGTTAATGCAAACATACTTAAGTTACTTTGTTATCAACAATAGTTAAAGATAGGAAAAACGTGAAACTAATAAAAAGTTTGTTGATTTTAATCAATATTCATTGGATTTCATTAGCTTAATAAATATTCAATTGATAGAAACAATTTACCTATATTTGCAAAATAATATAACTTTCTATAGAAATCCGTCCACTCATTTTCAACTTGTGTATACAACATAGATAATTAATTATACATTTTTTTTAAAAAAAATAGATAAGTAAAATATAATAATAAATAAGCTATAAAATGGCCATATCATTCGATATATCAGTTTCTGACATAAGTTATTTTTGAGTTAATATCTTATGTACAGATGAATACTACCTAAATAAGGTTTTATTGTATAAAATATCCTATACATTAATTCGATAAAATAAGGTGAAATTCGAATTTATGTAATCATAATTTGAATTTTTTTGAGACCAATTGTGGCGCAGGAGCACAAAGTGTCACTGTGAACGCCACAGATTGTGGGTTCGATTCCCACTTGAAGAAATGAAATATTTAATATTTTCATTTTCTTCGCTCTGAAGCAGAACGCGGCTATGAGTTGCTTTACTCAACACAAAATGCTAATCTACCCTGTGTGCAGGATACAGAGTGACAGTAAAAAAAATAGATTTTGTAGTGTAATAAAGTATTTTATATTATATGTTATTAATTACGAAGATCCATTCTAAAGGTAAATAATTTTGTTTATCTCTTAATGTCGAAAAAAAAGCTAATGGTTCTACAAAGCAAAAAAAAATCTTATACAAGACAATACACCAATGTAAAATGATTAAATCTGTGATATGCCTATTAAATGGAAGATATTTAATTAAACTGTGATTGTAATTTTTTTCAAGAAAAGCTATTTACAATATTAAAAATAATATATAAAAGTGATGAATTTTATAGTCTGTAAGTGTTATATATTCTGTGATGTGTGACCGCAATAATTTAAATATAAAATTTATTATATTTAGGTACTTATATTATTATTTAAATAATTACATTTAATTTATCTGTATTCTAAACATTGCTAAATAGTAGGTAGTTATAATGGAAAAATTAGTTTGTTAGATCCACTGTTCATCTACTAAATAAAAACATGTTTTTAGTGCTTTTGGTTTTGCATAGGCGAATTTGCGAAAAAGAATCTCGAAATTGAGAAAAAATGTGATTGCAAAGTATAGTAAGTAAGACTGGAGGAAATTAATTAAATACTTCCTAAATATACCATAAAATACGAATGTATAAATGTCAAAAATTGTAACATGCATCTTATTAAAACATATTTTTTAACACTACGCCTATTGATGTATATCTCCTAATTTATACACTTAATGCACTTTGTCAATATATTTATATTAAAAATTTTAAAAATTTCAAATTTGTTATTATAATCCAATATATTGTAATTTGCTAAACGTAAAATTACCGTGCAGTTATACGAAATCATAAATCAAATCAAGGTTCCTAGGTTCCCTCTGCCTACCCTACTATGTGTGAGATGCAGCATGAAGCTAAACGTAGGGTAAGCCACCATAGGAAGGTATCACTACAGAAAGGTATCAAATGCCAAAATGTTACCTATGAAGATGATTACTAGTTAAATAAATTTCATTATTATTTATTTACTGAACCAGTGTTGTTAGGTTGGCAACTATAAGTTAATGTAATATATCGTTCCTTTAAACTAATATAAAATTTTAAGTGAATAGAGTACTTATACTAAAATTTGTAAGTTGAAATAAATTATTTATATTAAATTTTTATTTGTTTTGCTTCAACCCACACCCAAACTGCTGATATACAAGCACTTCATATTTACAAAATCATCATTAATATATGATTAAGTTAATTCAATATCTTGCAATTTATTTTATTTAACTTAACCGATTAACTTACGAAAATATCACAAAAACAATTGCTTATTCCTTTAATAACAACATTAGTATATAAAAAAAAGGAAAAAAAAAACAAACATTTTCACAAAACATTTTATTAAAAATGTAACAATGCTTACAAACTAGTTGTTACAAAATATAAACAATAAGTTTTATAACAGACTATATTGTCTTTTAAATCCTTTTCCAAATAACAATTAAAGTACTTCAATATTAGACATCTCTATGACGAGTTTTCAAAATAAAATATATAACACTAATACTGAATTCCCTTAAAATAATTCAAGATCCAAACAAAATATACATTATTTTTCTTATATATTAAGTATACATAATAAAAGCATAATGCAATAAACTATAATAATTAAACTTTAAATGGAGCATAATATTTCGTATACTTTGTGAGCAACTTCTTTGCCAGCGAATGAAATGTACATAGCACGGTGGCTTGGATGTACCTAGAAAAGAATGAAATGAAAATTTAATAAGTATAACAAAATAAGGGGCCTGATGTGGCGCAGGGGTACAAGCATGTGACTGAAAATGCGTGTGTCTTACAGGGAGCCAGCTATTTTAATAAGCTAAGGCAGCAGGGGCCTGAGAATCTATTTTTATAGCTAATCAGCTATAAAAATAGGTTCTCAGGCCCCTGCTGCCTACAGTATGTGCGGGATTGAATCCAACTACAAAATATAATATGAAACAAAAATACCTATGAAACAAATTGATTATTTTATATACAAAATAAAAAATAATCAATTTGTTTCATAGATTAGAGCACACAATTAAAGAAATACAGCTTTATTTGTCTAAATATAAATTCATCTCACCTTTCCGGGTGTAAGAGATCCCTGTTCCCTCACTCTGCCTACATACAATGGTTCACCATCTGAAGTGTTGCCAGCAACTATTGCATTTGGTGGCACAATGCCATCTCGGCTATCTATCCAACGAATTCTCTCTGGACGAGCACAACATATCTGGAAATTAATAATATTATTTTAGTTCAATGCCATATCATCGGCTTAGAGTATACCTGCTAACAGCCTAGTGAATAATTCTGCAGGAGAAATAAATTGGTTTAAAAAAACTATGAGAATATGTGAAAATTATTAGATTTCTATACAATTGATTTATATTGTCTGCTATGAAAAATAAATAAAATAATTAAGACAGTATGATAAATAAATCATCTACCCTATACAAGTGCAAGTGATTATTAAGAAATTAGTCAACTTTAGTTAAATCAAAAGTATGTAATGTACATAATTATGTAAGTTTTTGTTTTGTTGAATTATTCAAAACTTATAATACGTAGGTTCTCTTCACTACTATTAATATCCAATGCAATTTTTTTTCTTCTTTAACTTACTGTTTTACTTTACTAGGCCGAGTATGCAACATTTACATAGCTGTCCTTTAAATATGTTTTATTATTATAATTAAAAAAATCTATATAAAAGAAAAAAGTAAACATCAAATTACCTCAATATTTTGCACATTATTCTCACGTCCTCCCCAAGGCACGTAAGCAGTTTTGTGTTTTATAGCCAATTTTCCAGGTATGAGGTCCCCTTCAAACCTTGCCCTTATAACCCACAGTGGGCTACCGTCGTGCCCTTCGTAACCCGCTACTACTGCACGGTTGGTTACCTTATATGCATCATTTGGGTGCATTGGTACCCATTCTACTATTGCTTTAATGAGAGAAAGAAAAAATATTAAAATTTTGGTATAACATGAAAACATTATGTTCATTTAGGGTCATAATAACCTGCTACAAATGCCTATAATTTGGAAGTGTTTATAGCTATTTTACAATTGCTGTAATAATATAAACAAATTTTATTAAATTTTGATATTATATTAAATTCTAATATTACATTATGTTCATTTAAATAAAAATATTTTATTTACAAAAAATGTAGAACCTCATTAATTTTATAAGAATCAAATAAGTAATAATAGCTTTTTGCAAGAAAAAGTGAGTAGCGGAACATGGAAAGTAGAAAAGGCAAAAACATCTAAATTATCAATATGTAACAGTTAAACACTCCCTTACTATTTCCTCCACATTACTAACCAAGCATTTTACTTGAATATTTTGAATATAAATAAGTTGAATTTGAACTCACAACCATTTCACATTCTTAGAACTGACTCAAATTTTATAAAATAATGTTTACAAGATTTAAAATATATAAAAAGGCTTGAAAAATTTTAGACTTGTTCCATCAAATTAGTTACTATTATTTTTATTATATAAGTTTAAATAAAAAAAATATTTGATATTTTTGAAAGCGTAATTAAAATTTAATTAAGCTCAATATATGTCATTAATTAATTTAGAGAGCGCTAGATAATGACAGTATCAATTTGTTATAGCATTCAAGCAATAAAAAATCTTATTATAAATAGTCATTACATTGATTTTTAAACACAGTAATACTTTAGTCATGAAGTCTGATTCATATTATATGGAGATAACAATATGCATTGTTTACACAAAAAACATACATTACAGTATAAAATTATACTTTTTAGAATTAATTATATATATGAGTCATATTTAAATTGTTCTAAATATATAAATGATTTAAGTACTTATTTTTTTATTATTTATTTTATTTTTTTATTTAATACAATTTATAAAATATATTAATCTCAAGGGTAGGAAGTGCAAGGTAATAAACTGCAGTGATAAAATATTTTTTTCTGATTGCTTATCTGCTTATTTATTTTTAATTTGAATGTTGTTTTTCATTATTTGGAGAGCAATTTTTGAATATTCATATCAAAGCAGGCAGCTGATATATTAATTTATATACTACAATATTTTATACTTTTTTTTTAAATACAGCATATTTAAAGTAAATCAATATTTTTGTAATTTTTAAAAAAGTACTAGAATAGTTACTATTGAAAATATTTACTGTTTTACTTATTTGTATCCCATTATTTATTACTTTTTAGCATCAACCTGTATATAGCAGGCTAAAGAAAACTAATATAAAGACACTAGTTTGTTTTCCTCCTTTCCACTTTATAACTATACTTTGGGTCAAATAAAATAATAACTATAAATACTTATTCTTGATTGTCTTATATAGGGATGTAAATATTTCTAATAAGAACAATAAAGCAAATTAAATCGTAATAAAGTCTTTAGTCTATTTTATTCAGTTTTAAACTGTACCGCACATATAACATTACATGTTCCCCTAGTGTAAATATAACACACAACTATTGCGTTTACTATAGTGCACTGCACCTAAATGACTCCAAAAGATAACCTGTAAGCATTGTAAACAATGAATAAAAATACTAAAATATATCAATTACTTACGTTCACCTCCTAGCTGCGGTGTAACTTGAGGGAATCCATATCCGTATGATGGTGCTGTTGGCACCCCTCCAGGGTAAGACATAGCCGCGGGTGGCATTTGGCCTGCCTGAGTGGGATACACTGCAAATCCTGGTTGATAGGGGAATTGAGGGTTTTGACCTGAAAGATACATGATATATAGCTTTAAATGTAAAGCAGCATGATATAATATGACAGTAGCTTTACTTTTATTTTGTTATGAAATATTTTCTTAAGAATCAGATAGATATCATGTATAAATCTTGCTATTTAAAATAAAATGATAATATATAGCAATTAGTATGGATTTTGTGTGTTTAGTGAATCCATTAATTAAAAAATACCTGAAGGGTATCCAGGAGGTGCAGGTTGTCCAGGTGGCATGTTTGATGGATTATATATTTGTGGATACACCTGATTTTGAGGAGGTGGGTACTGAGGATTGCCTCCATATGGATCTGTAATTTAAGTCATTGAAATCAAAATAGAAGATTAGAATTATATTAAATGAAACATATTACAACAAATTTTGATTCATTAGCTATCTTAATGTATTAGCTCATTAACTAAAACTCAAATGATAAATGCCAGGCTTGTTTACAAGTGGCCTAGTAAGTACTTGATTATGTGAAATATTTCATAAAGTGGCTTTCTAGCGCTTTATTGATATCTAAAGCAGTTTCAAAACTCTACAAAATTTTACAAACAAACAATACAAAAACTTGCTTAGAAACAGTAGAAACAAATATTTACGAAACTAGCGAAATGCGAAACATATTTGTCATCAACTATCTGTAATAATAGCTTTCTAACTGTAAGCAAAGTTTTCTTTACGTAAACAAAAATCATGAGCAACAAGTCATTTGGTGAATTATGGTGCAACAATTTCACAATTCATAATACCGGCGAAACTTATAACAGTAGTAAAATAGAATAAATCATATTAATACTTACATCCCGACATTTTGATTACAAAATGTTTAATCAATTTTCTCCTAAAACCGTTTTAAATTATTGAAATACGAAATAACACAACAGACTTCTTCACTTATCCAAACCGAAATAAAAAGTGAAACTTTAATTCTTGCACGTTCGCACTTTATAGATGTAGTATTGTCAATGGCTTTATTTGACGACTATATAATAAATAAATCACGTTCGAGAACAATATAAAAATCAATAAAACGATAAAGGCAAAACTAATACAGCGTAATGGGTTTCGAAATTATAATTTACAAATTACTTTACCCAAATGAACGGAAAGTAAACTGTAAATTTGTAAATAAGAAGCAGATTATTATCTATGGTATTATGTTTATATAAATAGGTAGGGATGTCTGGTGATTTCATAGTAATAAATCGATTTTCTTGTTCAAACGATTATTGTTTTGAATCGATTTTTTATATTTATTTAAAATTCTGTTAAACAGTAAAAAATACATTTAATAATTAAAACTTAAATTAAAAACTTCAACTGTTTGCTAACATTTATATGTTTAAAAAGAAGTATCTGAAATTATAATTATTTCTTCGTTTCAGCTGCCCGTCTAATTTGTTATTCTAAAGTTCAACTGAATGAAACTTGTAGAGGTTTAAGCTACATCTTAAAATATTGTATTTAAATATAATGAATTATTTTATCTCCTCCTACTCCTACTTAGTACTTACTGTTATCGATTATTATTAATGTTCGAGTAAAATATTTTTTTAAATGTGATATTTTGAAGTTAGGAACACTGGACAGCGTTTCCTTTTACTCGCAATTTGACTCTAAAACATTACGAAAGACCTTAAATAGTGAATCATTGTTAAAACAAGTTTCAGTTATTTAAGTTTTATCCTGTACACTATTGTATTTTCATAACGTGTCAAAAGGTGATTGGCTAGCTATAATAACTTATGTATTAGTCATATAACAGTATGTATCATAGGCTTTTACTTGGTTTAAAAAGAAAGACAAGAACCAAATTTAAATCTATACTTTTTACAATTTTAGTTTAATAATCGGGGATCACTTGTAAAGAACGATCAAAATTAATGTAGCAAACTTAAAACAAAGCATACAATATAATCAAAAATGTACCTTTTTTGAAGAAGACAAAATATATTATGACAAACATTATAATAATATACGTAGGTACATATATAATATAATACAATCTCATATGTGGCAAGATAAACAATATTTTTATTTAACTAAAATATTTAAATAATAGATTTGTAAAAGAGTCATCTACATCTGTGAATAATTGTAATTCTCTTGTTCGCTGTCTATTGGCGTGCAGGTACATTTTTATTTTATCTTTAGTAACTAGATGGCGCGCAGCTATAATCTTTAAATATATAGAAAAACAATTGAAACATTTAATTATTTTTTTTCATTTTATGACCGCACTGGACTGATTTTAAAAATTTTTACTAACTTCATTCACTTATGCATCTATAAATTTTAGTTATACTCGTATATTAATTAGTTATATCATAATCCTGCTTACGCTTATTACAACAAAGATTTATTTAAGCAAAAGTGAGTGATAAATATCAACAAAAATATTTGATTACTGTAAATATAAAGATTTTTCTTTATTAGTTTTTTGTTGCTGTTGTTTTTATTATTAGTGTTTTTATTACGACCTACGTTTAATTTTTAATCTATTGTATGTATCAGGTTACTCTCTGGATGTAATACCAAGCTGTTAAATTCTGAAAAGATAAACCTCGTCGTTGAATGTTGGACAATGTAAAATTTATTTCGCACAGCGTGTTTCATATTCTTCATATTTTCGCCCTGAATTTTATTTCACCCGAGGGAAATAACAGAACTATGTTATTTCTCATTTGTCCGTGAAAATATTTTTAAATGATTCTATTTTTCTTCGGTTTTATACTTTTAATTTAATTTAACAACTGTCATAGTTATTTTGACATTACTATTATTTTAAGTAATTAGTAACGTGATGTTTTTTCCATACAACGTGACATTGGCGAAATGAATTGTGCTCAACTGGCACGCTCGAAACGCCATATACCAAGAATTCAATTCAATCAATTAGTAACGTGATAATAATTATAAATGAATACCTTATTTAATATAACAATAATAAAAATATTCTTATACTAAATTAACACAGATATACACTACTCAAAACAAAATAAGGGCCACTGCAATTTTCAAGTATATTTATGTGTTACTGGGACTTAGATATTAGAAAATGATGAAGTTCATTAGCTTTACCATTTTCTAATGTAATTAACTTAAAATTTAATTAAAATCGATCCAATAAAATTAACTTAGAATTTTTTCAACTAACTATGCAATTTTGACAAAAAATTCACTCCCGCTCATAAAGCTTTCAACAACTTTTAGCATTTCTAAAGCTTTTTTTTTTGTTGTCTTCAGTATTGTGTGTGTCCTCCTCATTTTTGTACACAATCCTGAGGCCTGTAAGGAACACTTTCAATCAGGTTTCGTACAGTTTCTTGACGAATTTGCTCCCAGCTTGATTTCAGCACTTCAATAAGCTGTGGCTCGTTACGTACGGGCCGGTCAGTACTTCGATCGCTTCGTTTGAGTAGATCCCACATGTATTCTATCGGGTTGAGGTCTGGACTGTTGGCAGACCAAGGTAACACCTCAATATCAGCCTCCTCTAGAGCTGTTTTGGTGGCTCGAGCGGTGTGTGCGCGTGCATTGTCGTGCATCAGCTTGAATCTTGCACCAATTCTCTGAGCAAAAGGCACCACATGAGGTCTGATAACCTCTTCAATGTATCGCTGAGTTGTTACAGTGCCTCCGTTCAGGATTATTAGTTCAATTGTACCCGATAGACTGATGCCTCCCCACACAATCACATTGGGACCCCCGAATCTGTCACTTTCTCGGATGCAAGCATCTGAAAATCGCTCACCTTCACGTCTCCAAACACTAATGCGCCTATCATCATTAAAAAATATCACATTACTCTCATCAGTAAACAACACTGTGCTCCAGTCACTTATGTCCAAGGCAAGATATTACCTTGCATACGCTGATCGGTTTGCACGATGAGCACTTGTTAGTGAAATTCGCAATATTCGTCTTCTGGAGAACTGCTGGTCTTCTTGCAACCATTTCCTAATTGTTTGATCACTAACACGGGCACCTGTGACTTGTCGCAAGCGATTTTGTAAGCAGTGAACGGTGATAAAACGCTCTCTTCGCGCAGTCAAGAGAACATAGCGGTCTTCTTGCGCGGTGGTGGATCTAATTCTGCCTGATACTCGTCTACTGGATGCCGTTCCTCTCTCTTGAAAACGATTCCAACCATTTTGGACCGCTCTTCGTGAATAGCCGAGCTGTAGAGCTACAGAACGCTGTGAATGTCCTTCTTGAATTAAAGTTACAGCCCTGATTATGGTTGGCAAGTCCAGATCTCGTCGAATACGTGGCATAGTATTCACAAAAGATCAATTAACACGATAGTTAAACATTATTTGAACTGTACACGACTAGTTCCAAACTTTGACTGAATTTAACTATCAACTTAAATAAGGGTAAAATCAAGTGGTTTCAATAAATCTCTAAATCTACCTATTTTTACAATTTTTTGCTGGCAGTATACTCAAATAGATCTTGTCAACACTTAAGATGAACGTACCATAAGTATCAACCACTCAGGATTGCATTCATGTGAATAAATTAACCCAAAGTGCAAAAATACGTAGTGGCCCTTATTTTGTTTTGACTAGTATATTTGTTATTTATAAATGATTTATCTATTACAGTTACGTTTATGCTATTATTTTTATCGCTGCATCTCGCATATAGCAAAGTAGGCAGAGGGAACCTGGAAATTAGTGCTAGGACACTTCGTGCCAATTTTGATCTTCACTTTGCGCTTAATTCCAGCCATTGCTCAGAAGCGGAACTCATCGCAGAAAGTCACCTAACGGACCATTTATGCTTACAGGCTTAAACATGTTGCTGCTTAAATATTATGTAAAATGTAAAGTAACACAAAAGTATGAATATAATATTGATTTAAACAAGGTGACATATTTTCACCTTGTAATACTAACAACATAATATTTTACGCAAGTACCTAACAAAATATAAATGCTTAATTTAAGATTGAATCCGAGTTAAAACAATTTTAATGATTAATTGTTTTAGTGTGTATTTAATTAAGTATATCATATACTAATTTTAACTGAATACATGAAGAGTAAATACAAATGTGATACAGTAAAAAAATACAGTCGAATTAATAATCTCCTTTTCTTACAGAAGTCGGTTAAAAACTAGTGACGTAAATAAAAATTTTGTATCATAAGAACGGAATAGGATATAACTCTTCCAGCAAAAGCAATCATCAACCTCAAGTTGATGGAACAGACATTGGCTGATATTTTCATATTCCTCGATTCTACAAGCTGCATCATAGTTTCTACTTGTTCACGATAGACGTGGTCTAGAACAATATAAATATTAAATTATAATATATAAACACATTTTACGTACTGGGTAGTTAAATATGAATAAGAATAACGACTAAGTAAGTACTAAGTACTAGATGTTTCTAGATATTTCTGGTATAGTGTGTATCGTTAAGTTTTACAGTTAAGTTATTAGAAAGACGAAAAGATAACATTAGGTAACTACAATAGGCCAAAAGCCTTAAAAAATCGTAAACTCACCTAAATCTTGATCTATTAAAACGTGCTGTAAAACTATTAACGTGTTCCTTCTTTCTTGTATGAAACTCTCACTCAATTTGGTTATGAGTATCGGCCGCAGGTTTATAAATATGTAATAGTAGATATCAGTTTTAACATCATCAGAGTTCTGGAATACAATACAATAGATATTATATTTGAATATATAATATTTTTTTTACATTTCGCACATGTTCTAATCTTTCATTAGGTATCAAAACGAATGGATTCCGCTTTTGTTATAACAATTTTTTTTTGAGCTTGATGAAAGCGATTTTTAGCGGGATGAATTCCGCACATAGCAGGGTAGGTAGAGGGTACCTGGAAATCTAAGACACTCTGTTTTTATTAACACACTTCCATTCTCCGCTTTCCGCCGAATGTTTGAGCCATTACATGTTATTTGGAGGGAATCAACCGCGTCTACAGTCACACGTTTTTGCCCCTTTGCCACAACTATTATTATTATGTACTTATTAAATAATTCTTATATTTTTTGGCCATAACTTATGTTTTCCACTGCGTTTTGTAGCAGGGTAGGCAGGAGGAACCTAGTGTTAAGACATTCCGTTCCCCGCATTCCGCCGAATTCTGGAGGCATTGCGTGTTGAGTGGCGGAACTAAACGCCGCGCTTTGCCTCGACACCATAGCGAAGAAATGGAAATATTAATTTAAATAAATATTTTTAGTATTTATTAATATGTGTACATGCATACTACAGCACTTGAGGTAGTGTTATCTGAAAGATAGTTTGCTATACTCAAACCGTTATTGCCAATAAATAAGATGGATCGGACAAGTTGAAATAAATTTTTCTAGGAGAACCTTCTTTACTATTTAGTACCTACTTCTGTATATATATAAATAAAGATTGTAGTTATAATGGATTGTTTTATAAATTTCTCTTTAACATTTCAATACAAAAATATTTTTTATGTAATAATAAAAAACTTACTTTTAATGTTGGAGATATTGATCTACATATGACTAGTAGAGTTGATAAAAACCAGGAGTTGTACATAAATAGTATCTGCAAATAAATAAAAATACCTAAACTAAAAATATTGCTTTCCAGATTACGATTAATTAAAAAATATTAAAATTTCATCAAAAATCAAATCAAATCACCTTCACGCTGTATCCCGCACACAACAGGGAAAGCAGAGGGAACCTAGATCTAAGATACTCTGTTCCACATTTTCCGCTGAATTCTGAAAGTATTGCGAGTTCAGTAACGAAATAAAAATATTAAATATTTAACTTCCTCGAGTGGGTCTCGAACCCACGACCTGTGGCATTTACAGTCCCATGATTGTGCCGCTGCGTCACGACTGACAGAGACTAGCTCCATATTTTTGAATATTGCGAACAATATGATTAAAAATAATATAAAAAAAAATACCTGCTGGGCGTATATCTTGTTGAAAATATAAATGCAGTCGGAAATTTTATCATATATTTGCATGAGTTCAAACCAACAATAGCTGTTATTACTGAATGTGTTCACTGAATTACTGAGCATTTTCTGAAATAACAATGCCAGTGATTAAAATATACCTAAAGCTATGATGAAAAGAGAAAAAAATGAGTAAGAATTGCAATATTTCTATCTAGGTTATAGATATATAGGTATTCATTCAGAGAAATGAAAAATTAGTTTTTTCACTTACCTTCAACAAGTTCGTTGTTATATCATTTTTTATAATTAATTTCTTTGATTCTGATAATTTAGAAGCTTTAATTGAAAGAATAGAATTAAAACTCACGAGTTGAGTATAAATAATAACAAGAAAGAAAACACAATTCACGCCTTGCAACATAACAAACAAAAAGGTTGTATACGTTAAGAGGCTGGACAATTGAAACGTGTTAAAAAGAGGTGTTGAGAGCACCAAATTAACAGCTACGAATAATAAAAAAAATACGAAACGCCGTCTTTTCGTAAACAATTGTTTTTCATCCATTGCGAAATGGTCATCTATATCATCGATTGTGGTGATAAGATTTATATAGCACGGACTTTTCCCGAAAGAAAGCACGAAAATGTCATAGCTTAGTTCAATATTTTGCAATATGGTAAAAGTCTTAGATAGCATGGTCAAAGGTATGTCTGCTGCGGTCATTCCCCATGTCTGTTGACGAATAATGACTGTTGCTAAGGTATAAAGAATAATTGTAAATAAACAGTGTATTTTACTAAAAATACCGTTTGTTTTAATACCACTCTTAGAGTATACAAACGCGTGCATGGCGACTATCGATGTGAAATATAATAAAGGTTTATATGCGTATGCTATAGAAGAAGAATTCAGTATTTTCTTCTTTTTAATATTATGTAAGATAACCGTAAAAACATTTCTTTTTAATGGTGAAACGACAACTAACTTAGGTGGTGGAATTGTAAAATCAGTTGTGTACAGCATATCGGCACGCGGTTCCAATACGAAATCAAAATAGATTTACTTCATTTATTTTATTTAAATACAGTCAATAAATTTAATAACCCTAATGTTATTAAAAACAATAGTAATAATTTTAATTACAAATAATAAATTCAATACATTTAATATGATTTCGATGTCGGTGTTTCGATTAACAATTCTATGAATCTGATAAGGCTAATTTAATTTTAATTGACGTTATTATTGATTAGAAGTTTTATGTGCATGTTTCAAAAATATTTAGAGATAGAGAGATAGAGAATTAATTTATTTTAAAAAAAGGATAGTGTTGTATATATACTGGTATAAGAAAAAGGACTACTGGTAATTGAGAACATGGTTACATGGTTTTATCATTTTCTTTAACTATCAAATATTATTAAGTAGCTATCTTATATTTATGTCACCTTTAAAACATAGCCATTCCATATATATTATACTACAAGAAAAATACTTAGATTTATTGCAAATATGGGTATTTCGGCAATTGGCAACGTTAATTGAACAAAATTATATATTACATTACTATCTATTATAATTGATGACCGAAATCAATTTTACAGATACCATCTAATTATTGTATTGTTTTAATTTTACACTTGAATAAACGTATGCTCCGGTTAGTTCAATGATATATATTTCAATTCAATATATTTGAAACCGATAAGGGACGATTTAGTATAATATATTATGTAAAATTATGAATATTTAGAAAATTTTAGAATTATATTTTGTTACCACCAGCTATAATAGTACTATCCATACCTATATTATAAATCCGAAAGTAACTCTGTCTGTCTGTCTGTTTTTTACGCAATCAGGGTCAAACCTGCCTATTTAATTGTCATAAAATACTCATATAGAGATACTTGAGAGTCTCGGGATGAACATAGAATACTTTTTTTCTCATATTTGTAATATTATCGATATATACCAATATATTTAAATAGTTATTAATTTGACATGCAATTTTTACCGCCATGTTAATAACAACCGTCGTTGCTAAGCAACGATTTGCAAAGTTTGTGTAGAAAACGTCACCCAAAATGAGGTTGCTTAAATCATCTCTCTATTGAAAACTGAAAATAATTTCATAAATATTCGTTTAGTTCAAGCGGGCGTAGCCGCGTCCTGGCCAACTAGTCATTTTATATGTATGTATGTTAGAGTATGTAGAATATGCCGTTGGGACTATATATTACGTTGCGACATTCCATAGAGACTTGACTATATCATCCAACGTAAAATAGATATGTGAGTACTACTTACTCATAAGTACTATATACTTCAAGTCTATTTATTATATACTATTCTAGACGTCCTCGTGTTACTATTGTCTTTAATACAACACTAGGAAATTATATTCTATTAGTTTATTCTTTGTCAATTTGATATGTTTTATTCATTTATTTCATAAGTATTTAAATTTTTAGATTTAGTTTTAGATTAAACCAGAATTTTTAGCCATAATTATATAAAATAAATGCTGGGGGTGAGGTAACGCAGGAGTAGTTTGCTGTGTACGGAATACAGCGTGAAGTTATCATAGGTAAAAAGAAATGTTATACGAAATGTCAAATAAATTATGCAATAAGGATTATTTTGGGCAAAAATCAAACAACATAAAACTTTAAGTGTATTTAATTTTTACCTTAATAAACTATCCCATTTATTCTTAATTCAAGAGGCTCTTGCATCGGTCAATTTTTCCTTGGTCTTGCCTGTATTTTAATTGTTAAAGGGAGATCAAAAACAAGTTAGATAATTTCAAAAAATAATATATATTATTTCATTAAATTAAGAAATCTTATTTATTACTGACACATAATTTACAAATTATGAATCTTTGGAGGAAGTAAAAATCTTCTGATCTCCACTTTCCACCCATTTTAGATGGGGATGGGGTGCAATAACAAATGTCCAATCACGAACACTGTGTTTTCTCAAATGTAATAGTTGCAATGAAAATATTTTCAAATATAAACAATTAATCGAGTAAAAATTTAAATTTTCATCAACAATTATCGTAGTAAGAGTTGGCATAATGAAACTTCCCATAATATACTTGTATGAGACTCCTTATATAGCTAAAAGTTTAGAAAGCGAAGAACAGAGAAACAGCTTCTTCCCAATATATAAGAGGTGGTAAAACGAGAAGACATGAAGTATATATTGTATCTATATAAACTATACAAGTCAGCCGTTCCACAGATAATTAATTATATTTACATGATGCTTACGCTTAGCTAGTTTTAATTAAACTTCATCTATGTTAAACTTTTGTTTCCTTTTGCAGGTTATCCTAAAATAAAAATAAAAAATAGATTTTAAAGACAGTTTTTGGAGAGGAAATATTTAGGGAAGTAGAATCGTTATAATTTTCTAAGCCATGTTGAAAATTTAAGAATAAAATGTGAAAATAAAGGATCATATTTTTTTTATAAACTTAGCAATAATTTATTTAGCAAACATTACTAAGTTATTTGGCTAGAAAATTATGAGAATAAATCAAAATTAGGTTTATTGTTAAGTAAGAAATTTCTTTGTATTTTAAAAAGATAAATAAATAATAAAAGATAGATAAACAATGATACTTACCAGATATATAACCACCGACCCACAAGCCTATCACTACTACAACAATAATGATGGCAATCACTATCACGCAAGTAATTATTTGACATATCAAATTGCATATACAACTGAAAAAGAAAACATTTTTTTTGTAGCTTTATTCTTTGTTCCGGGAACCTAGTGTTAAGACACTACGTTTCTATTAAGAAACTTCGGTTTCTGAATGTCTGCAATATTCTGGACGAATTGTGTGTTGAATGGGGGAACTCGACGCCCCTTTTTGCTTCATTATCAAAACTAGGAAATGAAAATATTAAATATTTAATTTACTCGCGTGGGAATCGAACCCATAACTTTTCTCCTTGCCTACTTCACACAATGTTTGATGCAAAATAATAAAAACATAATTTGAGATAAAATAAAAAAAAATGCCTAAATGAATCTTTTATAATAATTGCTCTAGTGCAATAGATTATGCAAAAGATTTTTTCAAAAACAATGCAAAATATACGTGTTAAGTGCCTACTTATCTTTTTATAATACAAAAGATAGGATTTATCAATTAGCTAAAAAATGTATCAGTAATAATAATAATAATAACTTATTCTCACCACATTATTCCAGTTTCTTATTTAGATTTCTTATTAATTATTAATATAAACGAGTACTCCGGCTGAAACCAGTCACTTGTGTATCCAGCTATTTGAATGGGAAGAGAAGCACTTATTACAAAAACTATCATAAGTTTTCAATATGCCGTTAGATTATATGTCTATATGTTATATGTTAGTGGGTACAAAGAAAACAATAATAAACTCTACTATGTTATATTATGATTCCTTTTGTATTGCCAATGAAGAGTCAAGTATCAACTATAACTAGATTATACAGGAATTACCTAGATGGATATAAGGGCTTACATGAATAACAACTGTGGGTCTGTAATTGAGATGGTTGTGGGTTCAATCCCCACTCGGGGATTTATCTTCATTTCTCCGTTCTGGTATACGTAACACGCAATGTCTCCGAAATTGGGAGAAAAATGAGAAATCATTGTACTAATTTGCTTTTGCTTATCCTGCTATGCGGGAAAAAGCGAGAAGGGGAGAAAATCAACGTGGTACAATTGAACTGAAGAAGTATCACATTGTGTGCAATTATCTCCACAACAAAATCCACGCGGCCATTTTTTTACTTTTGAGAATTTTATTAAGTAATTTTTAGTAAATTTAATAATTTTTTATGTAAATAATATTTAAGTATATCATTATCAATTTAAGTACAAGTATGTATTATCGTCACTGGAAAAATCAATATAGATACACACAGATAAAATTATATTTTGCGGAAGATAGCAATAAGTATATCAGCTCATATATATGTGAGTCATACATGAATTTTAACGAAGGTATCAAATATATTAATCTTCATTTATATAATTATTGATGTATATCTTTAAAACTACATATTAAAAAAGAGGGATAAGTAAAAAGCAGCCATAAGTAGCTCAGTTTTTTAATTTATTTATGGTGTATCTTAACACAAGGCTCTCTCTGCCTAGCCCGTTACTCGCGGGATACAGCGTGAAGCTAACAAAAATGTTTGTAAATAAATAAATAAATTAGTGATATGTGGAAACGATTATATTTATGGCTATATTTAATATTTATGATATCAATATTAAGGTCATGAAATCGATAAATACCTGTAGACTGTTAATTAATCCTACATTTATTTATTTTATTTATCCCTTAGATATATTATTTTAATTAAATTTAAAAGCTGTATTTACTGAAATAACAATCCCTTTAGCCTGACATATGTCAACTTCGTCTACATTATTTTATTATTTTTTTAATGTGTATTTACACCATATTTAAAGAACCATACACCATAATGAGTATTAACTTTTACAAAATATTATTTTAAATATTTAATTTAAAGTAAATTTTAAACATAACTATGTAACAAATATAATTATATTGTACATTATACCTAAGATTAAGATTGTTAGAATTGGTGAAAAATAATTAAATTAAATTTATTTTTTCTATACTTTAATATTTTCGAACGAAATTATAATATACTTGTATAAATATCAATTGATGTTGAGAATTTAAAGATGAAAACAATGATAAAAATATATTTAATAAACTAATAAATAATTAATTAATGTAACAAACGTTCTGTAAGTTATTTGGCCAAAGAATTATTGAACTAATCTAAAACTGGACCAAGAGTTTAGTGAGTAGAGTCACTAGAGTTAACTATTTTCTATATCAAGTCTAGTCTAGTCTTTCAAGCAGAAAAGTTAATAATATAATAATATATAATAATATATATAATAATATATAATAGATATATTATAATAGTACTTACTCTAGGTACGTGTGAGCATGGAGCCATAACGATGACACTAATATAACAATAAATAAAGTAACAAGTATCATGCAACAAACTATTTGATATGTCAAAGTCCATTTACAACTGAAAAAGAAAAATTTTTTTGTAGCTTTATGCTCTATCTATAGCATAGGTAGGTAGGTAGGCTAGGGATCTTGGGAACATAGTGTTAGGACACTGCTTTCCACATTAAGAAACTTCTGTTCCCACTGCCGACGTCCTCGTTACCAGAGCGAGGAAAAGAAAATATAAACTATTTCATTTACTCGTGCGGGAATCGAACACAAAATCTGCCACATTTACAGTCGTACGCATGTGTCCCTACTCTACAACTGGGCTTTAAATATCACATCTTGAAACTATGGAATTATAAAGAAAATTAAAAATGTAAAAAAATATATATTTTATCACTATTCTGTCCTTGTCTTCGTCACACAGTGTTGCTGATGCATGAAATACAAAAGAAAAGTTTTGAGGAATCTTTTGAAATAACTGTTCCAATGCATGTAGAGTATGCAAAAGGTTTTTTCCAAAGCAACGCAAGATAAGTGGGCGGTACAATAATAATAACTTATTCTCACCACATAATTCCAGTTTCCTATTTAGATTTAATAATTATTAATATGAACGAGTACTTCGCCTGAACCCAGTCACTTATCAGTATACGGCTATCTGGATGGAAAGAGGAGAGATTACAAAAACTATTCCGTTAGAGTGTTATAATATGTCCGAACATAGTTTACAAAGAAAGCTAAAATAAATTTGACTATGTTATGTTATGGGTTCATTTTGTATTGCCAATATAGAGTCAAGTATCAACTATAACTAGATTATACAGGTATTACCTAGATGTATATAAGGGCTTACATGAATAACAACCTATAGAAATATTTAAATATTTTGCAGTGGGACATCGTCTGTCTGTAATTAAGATGGGTATGGGTTCGATCCCCATTCGGGGCAATAAGTTATCTTCATTTCCCTGATCTGGTAAACACGCAATGCCTTCCGAATTCGGCGGAAAGTGGGGAACGGAGTGTTTTAAAACTCTGTCTACTCTGCTTTGTGCGGGATACAGCGTGAAGCTGATTTAATTTTTAATCCTTTTGCCCAAATTGATAATCAACATGGTACAACTTAGAAGTATTTTATTGTATGCAATGGGTCGAACCCACAATCATCGCGTTACAGTCACACCATTGTGCCGCTGAGTCACGACGACCTTAAATATACTATCAAATATACTAATCTCCGTTTATATAATTATTCATGAATGTCTTTAAAACCACATATTAAAAAGTGGGATAAGTAAAAAGAACGTAACCATAAGTACCTCAGTCTTTTAATTTATTTATTTACATACGTCATTTGAAGCCATTTGAGTCCAGTCGTGGTGCAAGGGCACGAGGGTAAACTGTAAATGCAACAGGTTGTGGCTTCGATTTCCATTCGAGTCAAAGCGCGGCGTTGATTTCCCATAACTGACTTAAAACACAACGAAAGTGAGGAGCAGTGTGTCGTAACACTAGGCTCTCTCTGCTTAACCTGTTACTTGCGAGATACAGCGTGAAGCTAACCAAAAATGTAATTCAATAAATAAATAAAATAGTGATATGTAGAAACCTCTATATCTATGGCTATATTTAATATTTATGATATCAATATTAAGATAATGAAATCGATAAATACCTGTAGACCGTTAATTAACCCTACATTTATTTTATTTCTCCCTTACGCTATTATTTTAATTAAATTAAAAAGCTGTATTTACTGAAATATTAATCCCCTTCATCTGACATGTGTCAATGGCATCTATTTTATTTTATTATTCGTTTAATATTACAAAATGTTGTTTTAAATATTTAAAGCATATTTTAAATATAATTATGTAACAAATATAATTATATTTTATATTATACCTGAGATTAAGATTGTTAGAATTTTTGAAAAATAATTTAATTTAATTCTTCTAGACTTTAATATTTTCGAACGAAACAGAAGTTTAATGTTTAAACAGAAGTTTAATTATGTCACGGTACAAGTTTATATGACAGTATAATCTAAACTTTATTAATTACCCATTAATAATTTTAAATGGATTACATATTAATTTAAGCTTTTTGTTTATTCTGCTTATAGTTTCGTCAGTTCATAATATTTTACAAGCATCTCTTTTAACTAATAGTAACAGGGCTTTAATAAAGTACATAATAGTCTTAATTAATTATACTAAAAACGGAGAAGGAAATTGGATATGATCGCAGGTGACAAGTAAATAAAACGAATATAAAAATTAAATTAATTTTTTTATTTAAAAAAATTACATCCTAAGAAATAAATAACGACATAATTATGCTTTATATAAAATTTTAAATATTTCATAAGTTTCATGAAACCTCTTACAGGAGGTATGTAGGTTTATTGTAAAAAAAAATGTTTAAAATTTGTAATTACTTTTTGTCGATACTGGTATTGACATATGTAAAATTAATCTTTTTTTGTAAAACTTTAGTATAAAAATACTTTTATATATAAAATATTTATATTTACAATACATAAATACCATTACTCCTCCAATCATTGACACGAAGAAGAAGACTATATAGAAGACTAAAATATTTCTGAAGCTAAACTATTTTTGTTATCTTTGGACTAATTTGAATAAATTTGTAAGGATATTATACAAGCATTGTAAGATAATCATTATTTTATCTTTTTATATAACAATCACTTACAACGTGAACTTCTTTCAAATGTACTTTTGTAAAATCCTTACAATTTTTACTGCAAGTTGGTAAATCTTAAGATTTACTAGTGAAATCTAAGATTTACCTATATACGGGCTGTTGAAGTAACATCTATACTGTTTTTTTTATAAATAATTTAATACGTAATCTAAGTAAAGTTATGTATTATGCCATCACGACTCTATTTATTATTTATTTATGGGCCAGTCGACAGAACTCTCCGTCAGTTACCTCCTACGCCCAATCTCATCGCATGTCGTACTGAATTTGATATATCTGACGTCGGGGTGTTACTCTGTAGAAAATAAATAGAAAATAATGTTAATAAAAAATAATACAAAAGTTATAAGTAATAGTTAAAATTAATATAAAGGCAATATTGTCTTCGTTGGTGCTGCACTTACTGCATGGGAAGTTTCGACACCTAATTCGATTAAGGTAATGGCCAAAAAATAATAACTGGTCGAGTTTTTTAATACGTGTCGTTGTTCCAATCAGGGAAAATAGATTTTTCATTTTTGCTTTGGTAAATAGAAAACGAAGGAGTGTCTTAACTCTACTCTCTCCCTGCCTAACCTAATAGAAGCTTAATAAAAAGTGAAGCTAGAAATTATTACTGAATTATAGGTTCCTCACTTAACTAAATAATAATTACCTCTGATACAAAGATGACACCCGTCGCCCACAGTATAATTAGAACAATAGCAATTATGAATAGAAGCGATATAGCCAAACTGATGAGTTTGCATAATAAACTGCATACACAAGTCAAACTGAAACAAAAATATAATTTCTAATTATGATTATTATCTAACATATATATTCTATCTGTGCGGCGTTAAGTTCCGTGTCAACAATTCTTTGGTAAGTGAAGAAGGAAGTGTCTTTATGCTGGATTCCGTCTGCCTACCGTGCTATAATACATGAAAAAGAAAAAAAAGTTGGTGTAATCTATTTATATATATTTTCTATTTCCTTTTTAAATAGGCTCTTGTTTTTGGAGAAACTATCATTGAAAATATTTGCTATACAGGCTTTTGGCTATAAAAAAGTATTCAAAATCTGCTTTAGATTTTGATTTTCCAAGATAATTTTACTTTCATGAATAAACAAATTCACATTCTTCGAATTCGTATATTTCAATGGAAAAGTGAGTCACTGACAAAAAAATTATTTTGAAATATCTTATTACTTGATCCATTATAAGGCTATTAAATACACAAATATAAGAAATATTAGTAATCAAAATGATAAAAAGAAATCTAAATGTTGAAGTTATGATAAACAAAAATGATTTTACAGGCATATTGTATTGAAAATAAAGTAATCTATGAAAACTAATCAGATATCAAGTTGGCTGGCGTGATAACAATATAGGTGTGTTGATACAATAAGTATACAAGAAATATTGAGATTTTTTTATATTTTGGGCTTAATAATAAAAAGTTTTGTTTTGTTTCAGTTGGTCTGTACTTCTATCGTTTTTTGTATTATTTATATATTTAAAGATGAATTAAGTCTATAAATATGTAGACGATGATATCTATTAAAATCTAAGTATATGACAGCTAAGTCCTAAGTAGAACTTAGGTGTCATGTTATAGCTGAAAAATCGCTAATAATTGTCTTTAATAGATTCAATAATTTCATTTGAAAGGTGAAAATAGAACTATTTATCATGAGATAAAGAAATTTTATCAAATTTCATGGTAACGAAGATTATAATAAAACGTGACTGACGTATAAAACAATCGTATAGTATCATAATTAAATTTTAATGGTGATTAAAGTATTTTAAATATATAGCTTTCGATAACAATACAATATTGTTTATTCGCTGTCGCTAACAAAAGTGTATAAGACATTTTTAATACTTTAAATTTATATATTTTAAAAATAAAAAATGCCTTTATGATTTATAGTACAAATGTCAAGTAAATACTTGTAAAAAGTTATAGTAGATATATCTAAATATATATATTTATGTTTACTCGGAGAAATTTAGTAGAGAATCTGCCTGTTTGGTTCAATCAATAGATTTTAATTGAACCTAATACTTTCTTTTTAATTAAGTGGAATTGAAGTATTAGTAAGTATTATATACAGTAGACTTATAATATGTAATTATAATACTACGAGAAATGCTTAAAGATATTTATAAATTCATATTTTTTTTATAATATTGTTTTTTATCTACCTATAGTTCAGGCCTTATGTTTTTGGTATTAGTATATAAAAATTCTCAAATTAAATTGATATAATTTTCTGATATAGTGATTGGCCTCTACCTGTATCATTATTCTATTAGTGATTTTCTACAAAGGAAGGAAGCCAACTGACTTAACTACTTAGGAAGGATTTTTGCCTTTTCCTCCTTAACGATTCGAGGATACGCTTTCTTATTTTTATTACATTGAATTAATTATTTTATTTTGTAATTTAAAAAAATTTACTGCAAATTAAAATTTTAGTAACTTTAATAAAATTCCATTATATTTGTTTTTACGAGTCAAGTTATTTGAAACTTAGAATAACTACCACAATTTGATACTTTTTTTATCTTTTAATATAGAATATAATAAACATAATCCATACCCATTACCTATTTTTCATTTGTTTTTTTTGCATGTGTTTTATGTTTAAGTTAATTTATGTTTGTTTTTTGTCTTGTGTTTAAGTTATTTATGGTGTAATAAAGTATTAAATAAATAAATATTATAATAAATAAACCATAAATTAATAATTATTATAAAGAAACCTTATACAGGTATTTAAAATAATGCAATTGCAAAGTCTACACTTAAGTAACAATTCGCGGTCCGTTGCCGGAGAACACGTCGTGCTCAAGGTGAACGAAAGAGATAGTAAGCAAATCTTATATATTTATCCTTATTCTACTCTTAAATTTCATCTACAATTGCTATACTAACACGTTTAACAAGTTAAAATAAGAAAATAATGCATTAAATATAATACAGTTTTATATAATTCTCATTTAAGTATTAATAAATATGAAACTTACCACATTTTTGTTTGTTTTCTTTGTCACGTGCGGTCACTTATACTGTTAACAAGATACTAAAGTTGTGGACATTGAAAATGGCAAGCGTGATTAGATAAGGTTATTCGAAAAAATCTATCAAAATTTATATTATAAATGTTTTCTAAAAGACGGTGTAAGTAAGGAATTGTTGTTTTCAGAAGTGTGTAATTTTGGACTTATATATTGCTATATTATAGTTTTTTTTGTTAATTTTGTTTATTTAGTGAAATGGATTAATAATAGAAAATATTGAATTAGTATATCTATTATTATTCAGCTGTCTACGGGATTCAGCGTGATGCTAATGTATTAAGTATTATTGTATAATTTGAATGTCCAATAATTCTTGTCATATTTAAATTAAAGGCCGTTTGACCTGAAGGTTTTTTATATTTCAAATATATTTTGTAGATTTTTGCGTTATTAATATTTTCAAAAAATATTTATAAAAAATAATACACAATAAAGCAGATATTTCCTCAGATTTTTCATTTTCCTCTTTTATATTATGGATTAACCTGACATAAAAATTTTGTATGAAAAGAAAAAAAAAGTCAGGGTGAAATTATATCTTAGTCTATAATAATATACCTATAATGTATTTTTATCAAATAGATAAGATATCGTTGCAATTAGTTATATATATATTAGAATTCGAAGAATTTGAAATTAGTCATAGGCCAGCATATTAGTAATCACAAAAAAGATAAATGATTCATAAATGATTAATTTTAAAATTAAGTTAGAAAAGAATTAATAACATTACACAAATCTGGTAATATTTTTACATTTAAGAATTTCTAGCAGGTAATTTAATTTTGTATATTTGACAAATAATTGAACATTTAAGGTTCTAAGGATTTGGTCACGTTGACTGAAATTACTATTAATCATTAATACTCTGTTATTTTTAAAATCGTTATATTTTCCTACGTTCTTTAATTTAACTTTCATACCAAACTTTTTTTAATTTCTTGACTATAATAATCAATAATTAACAGTTTTCATTATCAATTTTATGATTTTAAATTTTTAATTAATGCGACAGTCTACCTTGATACCACGTTTTTATTTCTTTATCTTCACACATCTTTCGAATTTGTTGAACACTATGCAGACAAAACTAAGATATGAAGCACATCATTTAACATATTTTATCCATTCTAAAATATTGAAGTGAACGCTTTTAATCTGATCTGAACATTAGTCCCGAAATTAACTAAGCATTTATATTATTTACCTATTTATTTATATTATTTAACTATTTGTATTATTAAAATCTACAGGGTGGAATTGTCAGCGCCACTTTAAATGAAACCACAGTTTTAACTACTCTATAAAAGCCTAATATAATTCGGAAAAAAAATAATTCTCAAAAATGAAAAAGTTTTTTTTTTCAAACAAAATAAATAATAAAATTATCGTTTTAAAATAAAACGCCATTTGTAAAGTATAACATAGGCACGCACACACTTACCTGTCAAAGCAGCAACGTCGCATACGTATGTGTGCGTGACACGAAATACAGGCATGGATAAAAATCGTGAAATGAAAAAAAAATCCTACGTCCAAACCGTTGAGTTACCTTGATTAATTTTTTTAATTCTGGGTTTGAAATATTTTACCCTATATGCAGTTTCAGTAAAAGGAGCGCTGCCTCTTCCACCCTGTATAATTTAGACGAGTTCTAGTACTCGAGACAAACCTTCGTGGTTTTTCGTAGTGCCTTCATCAATGTAAAAATATATTTGTATGGATATTTGATAGTAATAAATAAAAAAAAAACTATATCGTAGAGATAGTTAAATACGCAACATATTATAAAAAAACAATAAAAAAAAAACAATTACTTAAGTAGAATAGAAAGCCATAATAAATATATCCAGAAATTTGCAAAAGGTTTACGAAAATATACCTTCCAACGAACGTATAACGATTGTCGTGGTGCAATGCGGTGCCGCGTTACTTACTAACATTTCTTATTGCTAGAGCTAGAGGTTGTGAATCCGAAAAGCGGCGAACATTTGGATCCATGCTAATGATTCTGGTTAAGATAGCGAGGTGTTTAGCTTATGCTGTACAGCAAGCAGCTGGTAAATATAAAAGAAATGATAGCAAAGAAAAAATACAAGTATTTATGTATGTCCACTTTCTGTAAAATTATTGAGGTAGCGTGTTGAGTAGAGGAACTTAACGCCGCGCTTTGCCTCGTTACTACAGTGAAGAAATGAAAATATTAATAATTGCTCATTTCCTAGAGTGCGAATCGAACCCTCAACTGTCGCTTTTGCAGTCACATGCTTGGCCAACTGCGCCACGACGAGACGGCGCCTTAGTTATTTCCTCATTATTATCATGTAAATGATAGCATGTTTCATGAAGCATTACTGCTTACTACTACTATACTACATATTGAAGTATAAATAAATTAAAAATATTATTAGCATATTTGATAAAATGAACCACAAACCTCATACAAATTTACTTAGATCGTAAATATTAAATAACATAAAGTAATATTCCAACACAATTGCATTTCGAGTTCCACAGGCAATGCACGAATGCCGTGATTCTTAAGTATTTCGCTGGCATACTGAAGTCATGTTTGTTCTTATATTTAATTTAATGTAAAGCGATTCTATAAATTTTAAAATCGTTGCTCAGGCAGGAAGCCAGATCGAAATCGTGGCGGTCTGGAGGAAATTGCTCATTCTCACGCGAACGACCGGTCTTCAGGGAATGCGCTCTAATGGAAAAAGTTCAAAAAAAATATACGAAACTTTTTTTTATTACAATGCGGACGGTTTCATCGCGGATGTGGTAACTATTCTGTGCTGACGAGACCTCGGGTGTTGGGGGTTTGAATCTACTTTCAGTTTTTTAACTTGTAATTATTTTCATTGCTTTTTTTCTCCATTTTCCTCACTTCTCGCTTAACGAAGCGACGAGCGTTTTAGTTTGCATTGTATACTGTATGTATGTAGGTGCTGTGTGTATGGGCGTGAGTGTATATCTCATTAAGGTAATGTTTGTGGTTCTAAGTACACTTTGCAGGAGGTGCAGCACCTACTATTTTATAGATTAAATAACAAAGTAATTGAGTTCGTTAACCTGAATACTTTTATGTCTCTTTTTATATAGCAATTCTTGTTGTTAATGTTGAGATTATAGGAGGTGTATTTGAACTTCAATATTAAGTTTCAAAAGGCCGTTAATTAAAATTCATTTAATTTACGATAATTGAGATATGAAGCCCTTACGACGAGTTGAAAATTCTGACTGTATCTGAGAGCTACAAGTTCGCTTCCCACTCCAGGGAATGTTGGAAAACCATATTACTATACGTAAAAGTAAGTAATAATACAGTAGAAAAAAACACACAGAACTGCCCACGTTCATTGAAATTCCGAAATGCGGTATCGATTTCTTGGAAAGTTTCAAAAATTCATCAGTCTCGGGATGAGGAAGTAAAAACCCTCTCCCGGGTCACAAGTTAGATTCGCAGACGGAAACTTGAACCAGCACCATCGAACAGCCCTTGATTGCACTCCCGCTTGAAAATTTTCAGCAAATACTTATATTACTCTTTAGTTCGCCTTAGCAAAAGTTCTTCCGAGCTAAATTGAAATAAAATTTCTTCTTCTTTCTTTAGTAGCTATAAAGTTATATTATAAGAAAGAAATTTACTTCATAAACCAAATTAACTCTTTTACTGTTTTTTTTTTATAAAATTATATAAGGCGCCGTTATGACACAGTAGGAAAAGGGGCAATAGGTGTGGGTTCACTTCTTAGTAGAGTAGATTAGATTAGAACGGTATACTTAAATTATTACACGAGTAGAATTATAGGGTAAATTGGTAAAAGACTTTTTTAAAATAAGCTGAAACTTACCACTAACTACGAAACGATTTTATACATTTGTTTACGAGCATAGGTTCTCAAACTGTTTGAGTTAACGAAGTATGGTAAACTTAAGAACTTATACATTCTATTGTCTAGTTTAGTATTTGAAGTCTAACACCAGTGGCAAACTAAGTCCTAAGTATTTGTCTTTGAATGGGAGCAGAACCAGCAGAACTACCACTCCAATTAATATTTGATGAAGATACTTTACTTGTTAAACTTGTACTGTACCAACTTGTACTTGCTGAGAAACGAGACATTGTCTCCGTTGTTAACACAATATGGTTTGTAGTTGTGATGTTCACGTCAAAACTTTGCTTCATTTTAGCATCACCAAGTTGAAGAACGTAGTTTTAGGTTAGAAATTTAGTCCAGGTGGTCGCTGAGAAATTTGAGCTTAAACGCTTCGTCGGTTAGCATTTTATAAGATTTGGATAAAATTCTTAAAAAATCGTTTCTTTCAGCTTAACGCTGTATCTCGCGTATAGCAGGGTAGTTCCCTCTGGAAACTAGTGTTAAGAAACTCCATGCTCCACTTTCTGCATGAATTTTGAAGGCGTGTTGAGTGGCGGAACTCAATACCGCTCTATGCCTCGATAGCAGAGCGAAAACTGAAAATAATAAAAAGTCGAATTTGTTGTTACTTAATGTTAGTAATTAGTATGCAATATTTCCAAAGGGAAGAATCACTGGAATAAATCACTTATAAAAAAAAATATCACTAAATCTTTCTGTATATAAAGGTAGAGTACGTCGCTTATAGTTTCTATTGTAGGTAAAATTTCCTCGTTTGAAACTCCGGTTCGAATATGATCCTACCTGATGCGACAGGATTTCAGCCTGTCACGAAGCGGTTTTAATCTTTGTTTGTACGTTCATTTGTAGGGATGGGGCCAGATTTTAACACAATGTCCGTTTAAGACTTTTGTTTTAAAAATAAAACAATATTTTATAGCTGTGAGTTTTTTTTAAATATGCCTTAGTAATATAAAAATGTACTTATATATATTGTTTTTTGGATATATGTAGAACTAGTGGACCCAAACGCAGCTACGCCCGCTTGAACTATACGAATACTTATTAAATATATTTATGAAATTATTTTCAGTTTTCAATAGAGAGATGCGTTAAGCAAGCTCAGTTTGGGTGACGTGACTAACAACAAACTTTGCAAATCGTTGCTTAGCAACGGTCGCATAGCGACGGTTGTTATTAACATGGCGGATTAAATTGCATGTCAAATTAATAAATATTTTAATATATATTGAAAATATTACAAATATGAGAAAAAAAAGTATTCTATGTTCATACCGAGACCCTCAAATATCTCTATATGAGTATTTTATCACGATTGAATCAGCGGTTTGGCCCTGATTGCGTAAAAGACAGACAGACAGACAGAGTTACTTTCGAATTTATAATATAGGATGGATGGTATATACTTTTTCTTTACATATTGTTACAAAAAATATATATTTTTTACAGAAATAATTAAAGAACAGTTATATTAAAATGAATATAAGAACACATATGTAAAAACTTCTCGTATAGTAGAGATACAACTACAGTGTTTTCCTGTTTGTCTTTTACTCATTTGGTAAGTTAAACAACAAGCACACGAAGCGGCACCTTCCCGGAACACCATCTGTTCTAAACTAGTATTAAATGCTGGTACACGTACTTGTGTTTCCGCACCTAATATATTTAATTAATCCTTTAGTTACTTAAAACTTACGTTAGGTACTGACTAATATTTAGAATTGAATTCTGTAATTATGATATTCTACTTTCACGAACTAAAACGCTTTTAAAAATAAATGAAATTAGGTCCCATTTTATATACAGGGTGGAAGAGGCAGCGCTTCTTTTATTGAAACTGCATATAGGGTAATATATTTCAAACCCACATCTAAGAAATTAATCAAAGTACCTCAACAGTTTGGACGTAGGAATTTTTTTTCATTTCACGATTTTTATCCATACCTGTATTTCGTGTGACGCACACATACGTGTGCGACGTTTCCGATTTGACAGGTAAGTGTGTGCTTGCCTATGTTATACTTTACAAATGGCGTTTTATTTTAAAACGATAATTTTATTATTTATTTTGTTTGAAAAAATAACTTTTTCATTTTTGGGAATTATTTTTTTTCTGAATTATATTAGACTTTTATAGAGTAGTTAAAACTGTGGTTTCATTTAAAGTGGCGCTGACAATTCCACCCTGTATATCCCTTTTTTATTGATTCTGTACTTTTACTAAGAATAACTTTTTTTATAAAATGAACAAACGTTGTAGGTACTTACTCAAGAAAATATGAATCATGCTTCTAAAACTTATTAAATTAATTACGACTACGTTTAAGATCAGTTTGAAGATTTTCTCTTTAAATTGTGAAAGTTTTAAAAGTAGTTATTATTTGAGAACACTTGCTATAACTTTCCTAGTTAATTAACGATTTCTAGGCTGGAATAAGGGTCTTGAGTTTTCGAACCTGGAGATGGCTTAAGGCCTTTTGTCTTGATGTTTAAATAAATATGACCTAAAATAATCTAAATTAAAAGACTTCATTTAAAATAATCATTAAAATAGGGGGTACGAGGAGGGGGGGTATGGGGGGATAATTTTCAGTCCAGAATAATCTTGTCCTAGCCCAATGAAGTTTTACTAATAATTTGAAATGAGTATAATAATTTGTCGAATAGAGATTGATCCTACAACCATCATATGTACAATCTGTCCCACTCCGTTACCACGACTTTTTTTAGTTTTATTACTAGAACCTGAAATGAAGATTTTTAAGGTTTTACTATCTCACTATCTTTTAAAATTACATTTAAATTTGAAAACACTTTTAGGATTAAATGAAATTTTTCCCTGGCCATTTTCATTACTTGAAACATTTAAATATTGTTTGCGAAGGAATTAGAAGGGAGAGTGGTTCCTTCATCCTGGATTAAGTATTTCACTAAGAGAAATAAGCGACGAACATTTTCCCTTATCTCTTTGTTAGAAATGCGTTCATTAATAACTTGATGCTGGAGGCAGTGTTGTCTTTAAGCCCGCATTTTGCTAAAAATGGAAATATAATTGGGGCTGATGGTAAAACGATTCAAAGAGTAGATGGTAAATCGATGGTCCATTGAAATGTTTGGTTTATACAATTTCTTTTGTGAGAGTACAGTGTTTGTGAATTCCTTCCATCTATCAGAGATGTATCCTACGACAAAGGAAGCCTGACATATTACAGTGCGCCCCGCTGTCCGCCCATTTTAAATTTTGAATAGTGGCCTCGAATGTGGGTATTTTCCTTCACTTTCGGTAGAAAGAGGTATCATTAATATTAGAAGAGATGTGAGAATCTATCGTGGTTTGGTTTAATTCTTTTCCACTTTTTATCTTTGGTCGAGATTATGTTATACTATTTAAATAATTTATTTAAAAAAACTTATATAGATATGGTTTTTAAAATTATATTATTATTAGAAAACAAAAGTAGCACCGCTTACGAATGTTGTAGTTCAAGCGGGCGAAGCCGTAAGTGGGTCGGTAGTACAGTATACTTGGTTATTTAGAAAATATACTCTTCATATTGCTCGACCGCTGTTGGCATGGCCAGCAAAGTGAGCCAAGCTGTCGCCTCTCTGCTCTGGACTTCAGGTCTTAATAACTATTATTGAAATAATTAAAACTGGCTGTAATACCACTAACTTAGTGAAATAAAGTCAATTAGTGTTAAATTTGATATGGTGGTTGTAAGTATCATTTTCCATATCGTAAATATTTATGCTTAAGATTTTTCTTGTCTGTCTCATATGATGAAGAAGTATGAAGAAGATATTGACATATTTTTTTCGTATTCATAATTGAAATACACTTTGTCTCGTTATTTAAAAATTGTTCTTGGCATTGGCTCAAAAGTATAAAATATAGCAGTTTGAATCACAATCATTTGTCTATCTGTCTCTAGATCTTTTTCTTTATGTCGTCAGCAATATTCAAATGCGGTCCGCAGCGGAAATATTGCCATGCAGACTGTATGCAAATTTTGTTTGAAATGTGAAAAGTTTCCAAGATCGCCGATCCTTCACTTGCAAAGGCAAATAGTTTCGATAAGATAAATCCTGAGATGTTCTACTTAGAGTCAATATCGGGTAAAAGGGGTTTGATCAGTTGGCAGAAAGATATAAGGGCATTTTGTTTCTAAAAATGTGTATTTTTTTTTATTTATTTTGTGTAATAATATTTTTATTCATTGTTATCTATGATAAGTGAATATATGTAATATATGTACTATTTTCATCACGGGATTTCACCTGCTTAAATCCCACACAAGACTAAAAAGTTCATGTATAATACAAATGCAATTTATTTAATGATAGCTGTTGTGTACCGGTGGAAAAGAATTAATACCATAATATTTTTGTAGAGCACTTATAACGATTTTTTTTTACCTCATAAAATACTCAAATGATAACCCGACGAGTATGAATGCTGTCAAAATGTAAGCCAAACTGGATAATTCACAGCGTGAGGCGTTTTACAAAGATCTGAAAATGACACGCGGAAGACCAAGGAAATCCTTATTGGAGAAAGGAAATTGACACAGTTCCTGCTTAAAATAAAAAAAATACATTGTAAGATATAGGTTCCGAAACTTATAGGATGAGTAAAGTGGTTGAACTTGGTAGTGTTATGTAGGAGAATGTAGGAACAGAAGTGATCAAAAGAGAATAAGAAACGTTACCATCTTGCAAGCTTGTTACTGATGTAGTAGGGTTACTGAAGGCTGAATGTGCAGTAATATTTGAATGTAATAAAAAATATTATTGTTTCCATAAAATTAAGAGATTGTTAAATTAATCCTTTTTACCATTACACAGAAGATCAAGCAACTGCTTTGACAATATTGGTTCATAATATTCTGGCACAAAGCTTATGCCTAGGTTAAAAATCAATTTTAAATATTTTTCCCAACAAAATTAAATCTGCAAAGAAAGCTACTCCTGTTATTTAATATACCGAGAAAAATCTGTGTAAATATAATTTATGAACTGAATGATTCATAAATTATACAGTCAACAAAGAGAGTGGATTCGGGAAGGATAATCATGTTTGTAGAGTCATATGATAAGCCAATGTTTATTTCTCATTATTCTTATTACGCGTCGATTGTGGCCAGTGGTATTGGTAGATACATTAAAAAAATATTTATTATGAAGTTAATTCACAATTGGTATTTGTTTTGGAATTTTCCTTAAATTTTATTTCTTGAGACCAGTAGCTTCGCAGCAACTGATGGGTTGTGGGTGCGATTCCCATTCAAGTTTAATATCTCGCTTTGGTAACGAGTCAGCGTTCCGCGAAAAGTGGAGAACGAAAGTGTCTTAATGAGTACAGAGTATCTTATCACTAAGTTCTCTTTGCTTTCACTGCTATATTAGGGATACAACATGAATCTAAAAAAATGAGCTTCAAGCTAAAAGTACATAAAAATATTAAATATTTCATTCCCTCGAATGGACATCGAACTCAAACTGCCGGATTTACAGTCGCACGCTTGCTACCGCGTCGCTGTACCACGAATGCATCAAATCTATACTTATAATAAATCTGTAGAAAAGTCATTTCTGTACATTGAAAATATTTAAAAAAAAAATAGCTAGGGTGTTAAAGGACAATTAACAGAATCCATTTCCAGCATTTTTTGGATTTTTGTCTGTTTGTCTGTTTATCTGTTTGTCTGTTTGTCTGTTTGTCTGTTTATGTGAACACGTATCACGTAAAAAGTACACAACAAATTTAAGCAACGTTTATATATAAAAATTACAAGTAAATCAGAGTAGGTTTTAGTTTTTATTTCATTGCAATCGCTTCAGTCTATCAAAAGATATAAGTATTTAACGTTTTTAAGAAGTTAATATTGGAGATCTATTGACAACAAATAGTAAGAACTAACGAATCTTGATAACGAATAAAACATATCTCAACAAGTTATTATTTGTTAAGCATTAATTACTTCGGGAGAAATATTATTAATTTTAAAACTTTAGCAAAATATAGTTTTTGATTATTTATACTGAGAAAACGGTATGTTTTAACTATGATCGAACGGTGACAGTTTAACTGGTAGCACAATAGATGGCGCTCTGGCAAGATTCTCTGGAAAAAAAAAGAATTAGGGAATGTTGTGTATGTTTATAAGATAACTCATTTATATTTAATAATATCATATTTTTTATTCCTATTTACACCTTTCTGTTATCTTTTTTTCTTTCAAACGGTTGCATGTAAGAAAGCGCTTTTAGTGATAAGGCCCGCCATTGCACTTTTTATTGTCTTTTTGTAAATATTGTTACTGTATCGTTTCTTTGTTTTTAGTGCAATAAAGTATTGTTATTATATACTAGCCGACCCGGTGTCGCAAATAGCGAAATATGTATTAAAAAATACAAAATAAAGAATGACTGTTAGGCGGTACAAAGTTCGCCAGGTCAGCTAGTAAATAAATAAACAAAAAATATCATCATCAACAGCCATCTTTTGTCCACTGCTGGACATAGGTCTTCCCCAATTCTCTCCACCACACTCGATCCTCAGCTCTTCGGACCCATCCGCTTCCCGCCAACCTCTTTATGTCGTCGGCCCATCTGGCAGGGGGTCGTCCCAACAAAAATTATACAAAAATAAAATAACATTTACAGGCTAATAGCAATTAATGTGGTATTTAATTCATAGCACACCAAAGGCAAAACTGCAAATAAATTGTTTGAAAGATGAAGTTGTTTCGCTAATATAAAAAGTTTGCAATTTCAATTTAACAGTAGCCATTCTTTATGCAACTGCAATCCCGGGCGTTTCATTATCATAGCGAGATACTCGTTATGCCATTTAGCTGGAAAAAAGAAACTCATAAATACACTTGTTTCAGCTAGAACGAAATTCATAAATCAAAAGAGATTGTAATCTGAGATTCTTTCATATTCCCTGCACACGAATAATGTAGTGTTATATTAAAATGTAGAGTGCTATTGCTCTAATGTAATATCTAGAAAAAAACCAATAATATTGTTCAGATTATTGATTTTTTTTATTATTATTTCATCAGATTTCTAGAGGCCTTTACAGTGTTCAACTTTAAGCGTAGTGTTGTGTAAGTTTGATCGAATTGCCGCCTCTTTCCGCCTCTCTCCGCCTATTTTTCCCATTCTGGAAATATATAGCGTGGTCCCCGCAAATAACACATAGTGTTTCGCATTCAGACGTAAAGTTAATAAGGAACCCAACAAGGCGGGCAAAAAATGAATTCTTTTTTAAAAATAAAATAAATAAATAAATATATCTATATAATAAAGTATGTATAAACATAAAGTATAAATGTCTTACTCGTTTATCTAAATCTTACATAAAGTAACCAATTCGGAAAGCTCTTCCATATCAGAGTTTCTTATACTTATGGGCAAAATTTCTCTATCTGATTAGAATAAATATTCGTCAATGTGAAAAATACTTGCTTAATTCTCAACTATTGTTAATATTTTGTAATAACTTTTTTGCAATATTTCAATATGACTTCATTTTTGTATATTTCAGTCCCCGTACATTTTTTACTTGTAGATAAATAGATATTACATGAATCATTTATATTCTATGTAAATATAAAATGAAGAAAAATTAAATAATTTCTTAGCAATTGGACTATAATTTTGAACACTTATGAGCTTTTTAAAGTATATATAACTATTTTGCATATATTTATTCATTATTCATTGAAGTAAAATCTTAGCATTAAAAGACAGAAACAAATTTAGTGTTCTCAATTCCACTGGATTGTTTTGAAAATTTCCTACACACGTATGTAGTTGAAAACAAAAAAAGCTGTCTCAGTCAGTTCTTTCTTTCAGTAAGTGAACTAAGCGTGCTTCTCAAAGGTGAACATAGGAAGTGCACTAAAACTTTTCGAACCGTCGTCGTCGACTTCTACATTGCCAAATTCTACTAAAAAATAAAGGAAGTGCCAGCTGTCGTCGAACAGCAAATCTAATGTTCTATAATAATTCTTTTTACTCTATATTTAGAAATGTTCTATAATATTAATAATTTGTTAAATCCTAGTTTTGAATGATTAATTAGTATTTATTTACTATTCATGCCTAAACAATTACATGTGATTACAAAGCGCAAATAGCCAGCAAATTTTATTAATTCCTAAAACTGAATGTGTAAATTTAACGTAACTTTAAATAATAGGCTTAGAAATATTTGGT